>AWOL01S0080843.1:0-55394 GCA_000715115.1 Nicotiana otophora | reverse complement strand
TTCCGCTATGCCCTTGCCACAAGATTTGGTCTCCGAAAGCCTCGTATCTAGCCACAATTAATTAGATTTAAAAAATACCAATTATTGTAATTAATTCCATAAGAAAATACTAATTTTTCCAATAAAATCTGAAATTTAACTCAAAACGCGCTCGTGGACTGCACATCTAGGAACCCGACAAAAGTTATAAAATATGAACTCCCATCCAACCACGAGTCCAACCATACAAGTTTCACACAATTCCGACATCAACTTGACCGTTAAATCTTGAATTAAATTCTTTGAAGATTTCTACTATTAGCAACCCAATATTTACCCATTTGAACTCAACAATCTTTTCACAAACCTTATTGGTATGCGTGTTTATATATAATACCCTCACACCCAAAAATTATACTCCCAATCACCTATCTTTACCCAAACTCGAAATTGAAGACTAGGGTTAGAAATTCCTACCTCTTTGAAGCCGTAGCAAGATCCTTGTGAAATCTTCAAACCTTGAACAGAAATTGATGGATAATTGACTAGGTCTTCATTTTCTCTCTCTAAGATGCTCTCACCTCTCTCTAAAATATCAGATAAAACCTTACAAAATGACCCCCAATAGTGTTTTGTAAGAATGGAGTTGAGTTTATAAAACCAGAAAAATAAAGCTCCGAAACACAATCTGCGATCGCATATGCGACCACATAATGCTTCTGCGGCCACCATAATGGGTCGCAAAAATTGCCTCCAGAACTGGGCCACGCTGCATCGTTATGCGGTCCACAGACCTGTTCTGCGGTCGCATAATGCACTGCAGAATTGATCTGCGGTCGCATAATGCACCGCAAGCTTTCCTCCACAGTTGCCCCACTCCTGATTCATTCTGCGGCCATTAGGCGGTCCGCAGAGTGATTCTGCGACCACATAGTGGGCTGTAGAATGGACATTTTCTGGCCACGAGAATTGGTCTCCGAAAGCCTCGTATCTAGCAACAAGTAAAATAATTAATTTATTTCAGTCAATACCAATTATTGTAATTAATTCCATAAGGAAATACTAATGTTTTCAATAAAATCTGAAATTTAACTCAAAAATCTCCCGTGGACCCCATGTATCGGAGCTCGACAAAAGTTACAAAATATGAGCGCCCATCCAACCACGAGTCCAACCATATAAATTTTACAAAATTCTGACATCAACTCGACCCTCAAATCTTCAATTAAAGTCTTTGAAGATTTCTACCATTTTCAATCCAATTTTTACCCATTTGAACTCAACAATCTTTTCACAAACCTTATTTGTACGTGTATGTATAAACAATACTCTCACACCTAAGAATAATACTCCCAATCAGCCATCTTTACCCAAACTCGAAATTGAAGACTAGGGGTTAGAACCTTACCTCTTGGATGAAGATCTTGTGATACGAGGTAGCATTTTCAAGTATAAAGACCCACAACAGCTTAACTCTTCGCAGCACTATATGCTGGCCCAAATAAAGCAAGCTATAAGCAATGAGGAATTGACCGAAAAGGAGAGTAGAAAAAACAAGAAAAACTACATCGTATAGTCACTTCAAAAAATAATAGCCGTCAAAATATTTTTTTTTTGTATATTAATGTATTTTTATACATAATCAATATTTATTTTTTTATATTTGACGAGCGAATGTAATTATTTTTGGCCAACAGACCAAATGTGTTACTTGCCCAAAAAATAAACCAAAACCTCTCAAAAGTCATCCAATAAGGAATGGGCTTAGGATTCAAGAGTTTATCTTTTATACACTACGATATTAAAGAACATTTACACTATCATGTAATTAAAAGTTAATTAGAAGTAATGTTCATAATAAATGAAATTGGTGCTTGGAAAATAAGACGTACTACGTATTAAAATTCATTAATAGTCAATAAGTTCTGTACACAGTCAGTATATATATATTAAATCTTTTAATCAAAGGTGGGAATATTCAAGAAGGATAGACAAGTTGGTCTTTAAAGAATCCACCATCTTTGAAGATTTTGGTTAAGTGCATTTGCAGTTATACACCGATAATGACTTCAATAAGCTACTTGGTGACTTTCATGTATATACAGTCAGACCTCTCTATAAAAGCATTTCTATAAAATTCACTATAAAAGCTATATTTTCCTCAAAATCGATTTTTAAGTTATATTTTATCTCTCTATAACAACAACATCCATATTTATAGCAGAATGTTCTTTGTAAAATTACCTTTCTATAACAGCCATATAGAGTCATTAAGAATACTAATAATAATTTTAAAAATATGCATACAATCTTTTTCATTAAACAAAGTTTTTTATCTTGCATAAGAAATAAGATTTGAAGATTTGCATATGATATCTTTTCCATGAGATAAATTTTAAAAAATATTTAAATAAAAACTTTAACTGTTAAGCTCTTAGATTGTCTTCAAGGGAAAACTATTGTATACCTTTTTGCTGAAAATTTGGACACCAATCTTCGCCCATTCAAGCGTTATATCGCTAGTAAGAGAATGAAATCTACGAAAAAGCTACAATTACAAAGTTCATCTATCAATCTTGAAAGAATTTATTTTTGTAGGTAGCTTTAAAATGTCTGTCTTAGAGTTTAAATCTTTATACGTTTAGTTATGATTTTATTAATAATGTATTAGCTTTTTTCAATATTTTAACTAGTGAAATATGCATATCTTTTGAGATTTTAAATTTGAATAATTTTATTATCTTATATATAATAAAGAAAAAATAATTAATTTTTGGGTAATTTTTATCTATAACAGCCAAAACATATTTACACGTCAAATGTTGTTGTAGGTTTATGATATCATGCTATAATTCCATATATTTTGACGTTATTTATCCTACTTGCTTGTTGGTTGGATGCTAATTTTTGCGACAATTGAGCTTATTAGAGTTTATTTTACATTTAGGAATGCTTGGACATTAAGTGAAGAAAAGTTACACGAAATTGTACCTCAAAGCTACAAAATAGAGCAATAAAAGAAGACGTGTGTGAGCACCTAATTTTTGACAGTGCTTGAATTTTTTCCGCTCCCATCTTCCCGCACGTGTCCCCATTCTTTGTCCCCCACACTTTGTCCCCACTCCACTTTGTCCCCACTTCACTTTTCCTTGTCCCCCATGCTTGTCCCTCCACTCTTTATTCCACTCCACTTTTTCTTGTCCCTCATGTTGGTCCCCACTCACAACCCCTAACTCCTTTCTTCTCCATCAAAAACGGACCAAAGGAGCCCCTCAAGAAGAGGGAGCTCAATCCTTTTCTTCCTCTAAGAATAAACATGAAAAATTCCAACAATTGAATCAACAAAAAGACCCCAAAAATACCTCTAACCAACTCTGAAAATCAGTCCAAATCCACCAAAATACGCAGCTGAAACGCACTGCTTTCTCACTCAAAATCCAACCCCAAAACATTTAGAAAGCCATCCCTTAACCTCCATTTTGGACAGCCAAACACCCTACCCATTTGCCTCTAGATTTCAGCCTTCAAACACCATAATACACCAGCAAAAGCTTTCCGAAACTCAGTCCAAAAACGTCACACAAAACAGCCCAAAAACGAGCTCGTTTTCTCCAAATTTCAGATGCCAAACTCACTCTCATTAACACCACCTAATGCTTCGCTAAAAGCCCAAAACATGCAGCTGAAAATCTGCTTTGAAATGCAGCGAAACCAGTTGCGCAGCTGCTGAAAAATAGCTCCATAACACCCTAAATCGGCCCCAAATCGCCACTAAAATATAAAAGTTCAGTCGAGGCTATGGTTTGAAGCTCCATCGAGATTTCCGCCGCGGGTTTCGAATAATAATAAAATTAACATGTTGTAAATCGCTGGCGCGTTTCACGTGGCACGATTCGCAATGTGTATAAAAACAAACGAGTGCACGACATCATGACTTGTTCAAATTAATTCCATAAATATTAAAAGCGGTTAAAAGGTAAAACTGCACATAAGGTTTTAAAACATGTAATAAATCAGATAATTAATTCAAGTATTAATTGTTAAGCGGTCGTGCTAAAACCACGAAATTCGAGAGTGCCTAACACCTTCTCCCGGATTAACAGAATTCCTTACCCGGTCTTTTGGTTTCGTAGACTTTAAAACCGAGTCAAATTTCCTCGATTTGAGATTTAAAATAAACCGGTGACTTGGGACACCATAAATATTCCAAGTGGCGACTCTGAATTAAATAAATAATCTCATTTCTATTAATTTCACTTAAATTGGAAAAACTCCCTATCCCTCGAAAAAAGGAGGTGTGACAGCTCTGGCGACTCTGCTGGGGACTAGAAACCAGAACTTCTGGTTCATGATTCAGAATTCGAGCTTAGAATAATTGTTATACCTGACTTTTGTGTAATATATGATGTTTTACGTGTTTGAGCCTAATGTGCTAAATGCCGCTTTTTATCGCTTTGATATTGCTTGAACTGTATGTAGAACTGTTACGAAACCCTTCTTCCCTCTGAGTCTTCTGATAGTTAGTTATGTTGTATTTGCCTACCAGCATCACAAAATTTCTGTCTTGAGATAAAGCCAGTTAGCCTACCAGCTTCTGGTGAAGGATTTAGTCACATATGTTTAGGCGGGAGAGTCGTTAGCTAGCCAGTGTTGTTCTACTACTGGTGACGCTTGACGCTCCTTGGCTCGGGTTATCTGCCCGGGTAAGCCAGGTCTAGATACCATCTCTTTTAGAATTTTTAAACCTAGAAGAACAAACCTCATGCCGGATATCTCCTAGTAAGTTCACTTTATTTGAATCATGTGCATTTGACTTAGCAACACACGGCATAGGGAGTCGAGTTCTGTTTTAGGGCAGGTACCTTGTTGAGACCAACATGTTCATTTTTCTGTGCTATATGTAACATTATTTGGTAGGCTTTACTCAAATGTTGACCGGCTGTAGAATAGATTGATTGGACTGAGGAGAGAGAAAGAAAAATGTTCCTCCACGTTAAAGTTCCCATTTAAAAAAAAGGTTTTGAAGGGTTCTAATGTGTAAAGTCACAATTTTTAAAATATTTTTGTTTATTTATTTTGAGTGAACTACGCGGGTTTGATTCTCACCGGATATAAGATACGTAGGTAAACCTCATCGGTTCCGGCCCCCAATTTCTAAAATTCAAAAAAATATTTTTTCTTTAATTCCTTTTTTAGAAGTCTTTCTTTGAGACGTCAAATTCAAAAATTAAAAATTATTTTCTTCCTTTTAAAAAAAAGTCTTTCTCCCAATTTTTTTTAAAAAAAAATTAAAATCCAAAAAAATATTTTCTAATCTTTTTAAATTTCGAAAAAATGAAAAACCAAAAAAAGAAAATCTAAAAGTCTTTTTTTCGAAGAATCCAAAAACAAATCTTTAAAACTTTTCTTTAAAAAAAATCAAAACAAAAAACAAAATCCAAAAAACAAAAAATATTTTCCTTGTTAGTAGCTTTTTATGGGATTATTTGTATATGAGTAAAAAAAGTTAGTTTATTTACTTTATTTCTAGTCTCACCGAACTACACGAGTCTAATTCTCATCGAATGTGAGATACGTAGGCAAACCTCATCGGTTCCTGCCCCCAATTTTTAAAAATTCAAAAAATAATATTTTTTCTTTAATTCCTTCTTTAGAAGTTTTCTAAAAAATAATATTTTTTCGAAGATTCCAAAAATAAAAGCAAAAAAGAAAATTCTTTCTTTAGAAGTTTTCTTTCAACAAAAACAATAATTACAAAAAAAAATCTAAAAGAAAATCAAAATATTTTCCTTGTTAAGAGCTGTTATGGGATTATTTGTATATGAGTAAAACAATAAGAGTTAGTTTATTCACTTTATTCCTGATTTCACTAAACTACGCGGGTCTGATTCTCACTGGATGTGAGATACGTAGGCAAACCTCATCGGTTCCGACCACCAATTTTCAAAAATCTAAAAATATTTTTCATTAATTCCTTCATTAGAAGTCTTTCCTTAGAAAAATCCCAAATAAAAAAAATTAAAACCACAAATATATTTTTTCTTTTTAGAAGTCTTCATTTGAAAATAAAAATTAAATCAAAATCTAATTTGTTTCCTTCTCTTTAGAAGTCTTTCTTCCGAATAAATAAATAAAAATCGAAATTCAAATGGAAAAATCTTTCTTCTTTAGAAGTCTTTCTTTCGAAAATTTTAAAAAATAATTTAAAAGAAAAAAGAAAAAAAAAGAAAAGANTCTCACCGAACTACACGAGTCTAATTCTCATCGAATGTGAGATACGTAGGCAAACCTCATCGGTTCCTGCCCCCAATTTTTAAAAATTCAAAAAATAATATTTTTTCTTTAATTCCTTCTTTAGAAGTTTTCTAAAAAATAATATTTTTTCGAAGATTCCAAAAATAAAAGCAAAAAAGAAAATTCTTTCTTTAGAAGTTTTCTTTCAACAAAAAAAATAATTACAAAACAAAATCTAAAAAAAATTCAAAATATTTTCCTTGTTAAGAGCTGTTATGGGATTATTTGTATATGAGTAAAAAAATAAGAGTTAGTTTATTCACTTTATTCTTGATTTCACCAAACTACGCGGGTCTGATTCTCACTGGATGTGAGATACGTAGGCAAACCTCATCGGTTCCGACCACCAATTTTCAAAAATCTAAAAATATTTTTTATTAATTCCTTCATTAGAAGTCTTTCCTTAGAAAAATCCATAATATAAAAAATTAAAACCACAAATATATTTTTTCTTTTTAGAAGTCTTTCATTTGAAAATGAAAATTAAATCAAAATCCAATTGTTTTTCTTCTCTTTAGAAGTCTTTCTTCCGAATAAATAAATAAAAATCGAAATTCAAATGGAAAAATCTTTCTTCTTTAGAAGTCTTTCTTTCGAAAATTTTAAAAAATAATTTAAAAGAAAAAAGAAAAAAAAAGAAAAGAGAGAGTTAGTTTATTTCCTTTATATCTGAACTACGTAATGATCAGATTCATGCGGCGTCATGATACGTAGGCAATCCCCATAGGATTCGATCATTGCCACTAAATAAATTGAGTGAAAAACTAAATTGAGTAAAATAAGAAAAAAAAGAAAAAGAAAAGAGTGACTAAAATAATAAAGAAAAACAAAGAGCGAAAAAAAAGGGAAAGCAAGAGTGAAAAGAAACAAAAAGTGAACTGTTTGTCCAATTTGAAAAAGAAAATCACGGAATGTTTCCGTGAATATGTTGTCAAATGGCGCCAGCAAGCTGCCATGGTAGAGCCTCCAATGGACGAAGAAGAAATGGTTTTAATCTTCCTACAGGCCCAAGAGGCGGACTACTACCAGAAAATGATGTCCGCTATGGGTAATATGTTCACCGAGGCTATCAAAATTTAGGAGAGGGTCGAAAATGGTTTAAAAACGGGCCAAATCTTGAGTCATGCTGCCTTTAAGGCCACATCACAAACCGTTCAGAATGGTTCGGGGGGTTGTGATGAACAGAAACGGGAGAGAAGAGGGAGCCATGATGCCTTTCAGCTCGAGGTGGGCCCGCAGGTCATTCAAACTAATCATATATGCTTCCTAAGGTCCCACAACACTATTATCTCCATCAAGATGGTGCTTATGACGTGGCACAACCTCCCTATTCGGTGATGAATGTGTAACCTTACATGCGGCCACAGTATTATACACAAAACTGAGCTCCACCTCCCAGAAATGTCCATCCCTATCAAGCTCCATATAATCCCCAACCAAATGTTCCCAATACAATCCTCGCCCAAGAGATCCCCCTAAGAAGGAATCAACTCACCCCTATAGGTGAATCATATTCACGTTTGTTTCAAAGCTAATCGGGCTAGGTCTGCTGGAGCCAGTGGTCCCGAAACAGCCAAACCCCGTGTCCCCCCTCGCACCAAGTTGATGCTAGATGTGAATACCACTCTGGAGCAGTAAGACGTGATACAGAGGACTATTGGACCCTCAAAAGGTCAATCGAAGACTTGATTGAAGCTTAAAGAATCATTCTTAGGGAAGAAGGGACCCCTAATGTGACGAACAATCTAATGCCTACTTACTCTAATGGGCCAGTAGTTGGAATGATCCGTGATGATGGGGAATTTTATCCGGCATTGAAGGCCATTGCAGCCATTGCCGAGATAGAAGGAAAGCCAAAAATGGACACCAAATCTAAAAGTCACCTGTCGGACGGGAGTCTCGGTAACCGGTCTTGCTATCATTTCTGCGTCCGGATTATTTCTGGGTATAATCCGGGCATTTTTACTTTTATTGTCTTACTTTTAGATGTAAGCCCTTCTATCTATAAAATATTTTTTAAAAAACAAATGAAATTAATATTTCATTATCCAGGAATGTCTCTTTCTTTAATCTTGTCACTTTTCTTATTCTCTTTTAAGTTCTGTTAAATGCAGATTTTAATGACATGACATGCCTGCGGACTTTAGGCCCAAATCTTAAAATGTCGTCAGATTTTGAAATAATGAATCAAGAAGCATAATGTATTGAAGATATGGCTTGTGAGGAAATAAACAAAGAATTAGAACAATAGGCCTAAGTCAAGTCCAAATGAAATCGGAAGAAGTTGAAATTCCCTCTCTTCGGATCATTGCTGATGCCGAGATTGAGGTTAAAGATTCGGTCAAGAACCGATTTGAAACAATTGATATTGATTGATGAAAAATGATTGGCCGCAGTTTGCCACGGGCAGCTATACCATCAAAGAACGACCCGTGTCTACAACAAGAAAGTGCGACCCAGGAAATTAGAAATATGACAACTCATTCTGAGACGTATCCTCCCATCTTATGAAGAAGCTAAAGGAAAACTGGCTCCAAATTGGAAAGGTACATACATTGTAATGAGAGTACTGCAAAAGAGATCATTGTACCTGGGGAAGCATCGACGGAAATGTCCCTGAAATAACCGTCAATGCGGATGCAGGCAAAATGTACTATATCTGACCCTTTATGTAGTATTAATATTCTCTGATTGGGATGACAGAGGCTTTCATTCTAGCTATCCAAATCCCATCAACCCTTTTCTAAACCTTTTGATCCGGTTATCTTTCTTTGATTACCCTCTTTGGAACTTGAAGATGCTAAAAAATAAAAGAGAAGAAGAAAAAAAAGAGAAAGAAGAAGAAAAACAAAACAAAACAAAAATCCAAACAAATTCATGTTTATCGAACTACGTTCGACTTGATTCCGAAAGGATACGTATGCACCTCTCTCTAGGGTTCATTCAAACCAAAATAAAAATCTACATTCCCCCAAAAGTTGAAACTGGGGTAGGTGTTACAACGGTTCGGCGATGGTTTCGCCTGAGAGGTTCCAAAGTTGTAATTCAATCCAAATCCTTTTTACCCGAATCCTTTTCAAGTCCTTCCGATCAATCAATGAGAATGTTCAAGAATTGAAGGATACAATCACTTGGATCTGATGCCACCAAAATGAGAGAAATAAATGAGAGTCTTATTGGTGAAAATCCTCACGGGCACCATAGGGCGATAACGAGCAGAGAAGATGAAAATGAGAGAGTCTTATTAGTGAAAACCCGCAAAAGGCACTATCAGGAGATGGTGAGAAGAGAAATGAGAGAGATTAGCTGGTGAAAACCCGCAAAGGGAACTACTGATCGAAAAGAGGATTTTCACAGCCATTGGTATTGATAGTCCGGGGCAAGGTTTCTCGATTTCGAGGCAAAAGTTGTGATGAATTTATAAAAGTCGAACGGTTTACACATATCAGGCATCAAGTCCAAAAGGCATGTCATGTTCATTAAAGTCCGCATGTACTCTAGATAAGTCCTTCTTTCCTTCCCCGAAAGGGATACCTCTTTTCTAAATTTATTGTCCATTCCATTGTTTGTTTTTCTTTGAATCCCTTTCGGTCTAACTTTATTCCAAAACTAAGGCAAAGAAGGGATAGCAAGACTATTTACAGGGCTTTCATTTGATACAATCTAATATGCAAAAAGGCACCCAGACTCAGCAAGGGAATCAAGTCGACCCCGACTGGCCATGGCGGCCGATGCTTAGAAATTAAAAACTCTTGTAAGGAGGAAATCAAATTGAAAGTGCCTACAAGGCAAAATGAAGTTGAATAGGTTAAGTCCCAAGTGGCTAACAGTTTTGGCAATGTTTGAAAAGACAAAGGTTCCCCAATGCTCTAAAATTGAGAGTTTTGGAGGAAAGAAGTCAAAAGTGAAATACCACAAAGGAAAAATAAAGTTGAAAATGTTAAGTCCCACGCGACCAGCCGTCATGTAAACGTTTGAAAAGTCAAAGGCTCTCTGGAGCCAGAAATGCAAGTGGTATTCTGGAAACATCTAGTGACACGTTGAAATCATCATCAAAAGAAGATGGACACAAAGTCAAATTGCCAAAGACATTAAGGCCACAAACCGACCACCACTTTTAAAACTCACAATTTTTCTTGTTTTGAAGCAGGAACAAAGTAGTGCAGAATGGCGATTCTTAAAGGACGAATGTCACCAAAGGTAAGTTTCGCAAAATCTCTATTTTATTTAATTTTCAGCACGCATCACTATTGTTCATATAGATCGTTTTCGTAGCTTAACTCAAGTAGAACCTTTTCACCTAGGGTGATCCAGCTCATAGTTCTGGGTAGAAGTACTCTTTGCTCAGGATGTTTTACGTAGCTTAACCGAGGTAGAACCTTTTCGCCTAGGGTGATCCAGCTCATAGTTCCGGGTAGAAGTATTCTTCGCTCAGGTTGTTTTACATAGCTTAACCCAGGTAGAGACTTTTCGCCTAGGGGCATCTAACTCATAGTTTCGGGTAGAAGTACTCTTCGCTCAAGATGTTTTATGTAGCTTAACCCAGGTAGAACCTTTTTGCCTAGGAGGATCCAACTCATAGTTCCGGGTAGAAGTACTCTTCTCTCATGTTGTTTTACGTAGCTTAACCCAGGTAGAACCTTTTCTCCTAGGGGGATCCAGCTCATAGTTCCGGGTAGAAGTATCCTTCGTCCATGCTGTCTTACGTAGCTCAACCCAGGTAGAACCTTTTCGCTTAGGGGGATCCAGCTCATAGTTTCCGGGTAGAAGTACTCTTCGCTCAGATTGTTTTACGAAGCTTAACCCAGGTAGAACCTTTTCTCCTAGGGGGATCCAGCTCATAGTTCCGGGTAGAAGTATCCTTCGTCCATGCTGTTTTACGTAGCTCAACCCAGGTAGAACCTTTTCGCTTAGGGGGATCCAGCTCATAGTTTCCGGGTAGAAGTACTCTTCGCTCAGATTGTTTTACGAAGCTTAACCCAGGTAGAACCTTTTCTCCTAGGGGGATCTAGCTCATATTTCCGGGTAGAAGTACTCTTCGCCTAGATTGTTTTTATGTAGCTTAACCCACGTAGAACCTCTTTGCCTAGGGGGATCCAGCTCATAGTTTCCGGGTAGAAGTACTCTTCGCTCAGGTTGTTTTACATAGCTTAACCCAGGTAGAATCTCTTCTCCTAGGGGGATCCAGCTCATAGTTTCCGGGTAGAAGTACTCTTCGCTCAGGTTGTTTTACATAGCTTAACCCAGGTAGAATCTCTTCTCCTAGGGGGATCCAGCTCATAGTTTCCGGGTAGAAGTACTCTTCGCTCAGGTTGTTTTACATAGCTTAACCCAGGTAGAATCTCTTCTCCTAGGGGGATCCAGCTCATAGTTTCCGGGTAGAAGTACTCTTCGCTTAGGTTGTTTTATGTTGCTTAATCCAGGTAGAACCTTTTTGCCTAGGGGGATCCAGCTCATATTTCCGGGTAGAAGTACTCTTCGCCTAGGCTGTTTTTACGTTGCTTAATCCAGGTAGAACCTTTTCACCTAGGGGATCCAGCTAATATTTCTGAGTATAAGTACTCTTCGCCCAGGTTTGCTTTCGTAGTTTAACCCAGGTAGAACCTTTTCGCCCAAGGGATTCGGCATTTTTTCAGTAATACAGGGCACCAATCCCTGGTTACATTTTGTTTTTCAGTAATACAGGGCGCCAACTCCTGGTTACATTTCCTTTTCAGTAATAGAGGGCGCCAACCCCTGGTTACATTTCCTTTCCAGTAATACAGGGCGCCAACCCCTGGTTACATTTCTTTTTTAGTAATACAGGGCGTCAACCCCTGGTACATTTCCTTTTTAGTAATACAGTGCGCCAACCCCTGGTTACCTTTCCTTTTCTATAATACAGGGCGCCAAACCCTGGTTACATTTCTTTTTCAGTAATACAGGGCGCCAACCCCTGGTTACATTTCTTTTTCAGTAATACAGGGCGCCATCCCCTAATTACATTTCCTTACCAGTATAGGGTACACCAATCCCTGATCTCCTTACAAGTATAGGGTACACCAATACCTAGCTGTGTTCTCCAACATAGGGAATACCACTCCCTAGTTGATTTGATTATAAATGTAGGATAAACCACTCATTAATATCATTGCCAATATCGCTTATACCATTCCCTGGCCACATTTTTCCAACATAAGGTACACAAATCCTTAGTTGAGACATTCTTTTGGGACAATAAAAAAAATCATCATGACCTTTTCAGGGTACACCATTCCCGTTTTTTTATTGCTTTCAATAAAGTAGTTTAAAATTTTGTTACAATAACTCGTAAAATGTTTCTAGTGAAAATTGGGGCAGAAAAATTTCGTTCGTTTATTTGTTGTGATGTCTGAGCAAGTTTTACCTCGAGGCACAGGGTTCGAGATGAACAAAAGAAGAAGTCTTAACACAAAATAAAGAAAAGAAAAGGAAAAGAAGTGAATCCAAATGCAAAAGCAGATGGAAAGGATATGGGCTGCTCAAAACATGACTAAAGTTATGAGCTTCACATATCCCGTTTTGCTCAGAAGAAGTCGTAGAAGAATGAACTAGCACCTACAGCTAGCAAGTATTAAGGTTCAAATCAGGGTCTGCATGAACAATCAGTCAAGACTCAAGATCAAGGTCCATAAGACTTATAGATAGGAATCTTTTAACTTATAACTGATAGGCTTGTTTAGTTCCTTTATATTTTGATGTAATAACAGGGCCACGAACCGGAGCCTCGACGGAACCTCGCTCGACTCTCGAACTCATCACTCCATCATTCTTCTTGAACTACACGCGATTTGATTCCCTTATAACCCAGGATATGTAGGCTATCCAAAACCAGGACTCGGTTGTACCTTTTTCTTTTATTTTCTTCCTCTTTTGAATAACGATATGGTCAAAAATTAGTCACACAACTCACCTTATCTTTGCCTGAAAACTCTTCATGTTTCCATGAAAAGAGGGGCATGCTGTGATCACCAAATGTTTTACCGTGCTTGAATTTTTCTGGCTCCCATATTCCCACACGTATCCCTACTCTTTGTCCCCCACTCTTTGTCCCCACTCCACTTTCCCTTGTCCCCCATGCTTGTCCCCCCACTCTTTATTCCACTCCAATTTCCCTTGTCCCCCATGTTGGTCCCCCACTCACAACCCCTAACTCCTTTCTTCTTCATCAAAAACGGACCAAAGGAGCCCCTCAAGAAGAGGGAGCTCAATCCTTTTCTTCCTCTAAGAACAAGCATGAAAAATTCCAGCAGTTGAACCAACAAAAAGACCCCAAAAACCTCCTAACCAGCTCTGAAATTCAGTCCAAATCCACCCAAAAACGCAGCTGAAACGCACTGCTTTCTCACTCAAAATCCAATTCCAAAATAGTTAGAAAGCCAACCCTTAACCTCTATTTTGGACAGCCAAACACCCTACCCATTTGCCTCTAGATTTCAGCCTTCAAACACCATAATACACCAGCAAAATCTTTCGGAAAATCAGTGCGAAAACGTCACACAAAATAGCCCAAAAACGAGCTCGTTTTCCCTAAATTTCAGATGCCAAACTCACCCCCCATTAACACCACCTAAAGCTTCACTAAAAGCCAAAAAAATGCAGCTGCAAATCTGCCCTGAAATGCAGCGAAACCAGTTCCGCAGCTGCTGAAAAATAGCTCCTTAACACCCCAAATCGCCATTAAAATATACAAGTTCAGTCGAGGTTATGGTTTGAAGCTTCGTCGAGATTTCCGCCACGGGTTTCGGTTGTGATTCAGTTTTGTGTAAAGGCTCAACAGATCTCTGCTCCTTATGTATTGAAGAAAATTTCAGCTATTGAAAGGTTCATTCTTGTTTCTATTTTGCTCAATAACGTTCTAAATTTCATGCTTTAGCCCATTCCCTACCAGGTCTTATTGTTTGATTGTTTATTTCATTTAGGTTAGTTTACTGAGTTTTGTGTTGTTTTTTAATTACTTTATTACTATTATATTATGTTAGATTTTGTTGTTAAATAAAATAGTTTGAGTAAATAATTGATGAACATTCGTACTCTGTTTTAGGCGCGATTAATAAATTATCGTGGCCATGTGTACAGTTTCCGTGGCATGGTCACGACACGTAAATCCCAATTTGGATGTGCATTTCATGTGACCCGACCATCATTTCAAATAATAATAAATTAACATGTTGTAAATCGAGGGTGCGTTTCACGTGGCATGATTTGCAATGTATACAAAAACAAACGAGTACGCGACATCGTGACTTGTTCAAATTAATTCCATAAATATTAAAAGCGGCTAGAAGTTAAAATTGCACATAAGGTTTAAATATAAGTAATAATCAGATAATTAAGCCAAGTATTAATTGTTAAGTGACCGTGTTAAAACCACGGAATCCAGGAGTGCCTAACACCTTCTCTCGGGTTAACATAATTCCTTACCCGGTCTTCTGGTTTCGCAGACTTTAAAACAGAGTCAGATTTCCTCGATTTGAGATTTAAAATAAACCGGTGACTTGGGACACCATAAATATTCCAAGTGGCGACTATGAATTAAATAAATAATCTCATTTCGATTAATATTACTTAAATTGGAAAAACTCCATATCCCTCGGGAAAAGGAGGTGTGACAACGTGCAGGGAAATAAAAAGTCATGGCCATAGATAGTGCAAGGCTTTGTCCAGGGCACTGTCATTGGCGCCTCTGACAGTGCCTCGCGGGGAAATATTGGTGCCTCTAACAGTGCCTCGCAGAGTAATGTTGGTGCCTCTAACAATGTACCGCGCCGACGATGCTATCCGAGCCACGTTTCTTTCTATAACGACTCGACTTGTCGCTTTAAGAATTAGCATCTTGTTCGGTGGTTTAAGGTCTTGAGCAGCTTCGTAATATGTGCTATGACTTGCATACAAGGTCGAGTTTGATTTTCGGATGATTCGGGATCAATTTGGAAGAAATAATTCTTATTTTGAAGCTTAAGTGAAAAGAAATGACTAGATATTTGACTTTTGTGTAGACGATTCCGAAATGGGGTTCTGATGATTCCAATAGCTTTGTATGGTAATTTCGGACCTAGGCGTGCATCCAGATTTGGATTTGGAGGTCCATAGAATGAATTGAAGCTTTTTGGCGAAAGTTGGAAATTAGAATTCGGATGTTTGACCGGCAGTTGACTTTATTGATATCGAGCTCGAATTTCGATTCCTAAATTTGGAATATTTTCGTTATATCATTTATGACTTGTGTGCAAAATTTAAAGTCATTTCGGATTGATTTGATACGCTTCGACGCAAATCATAGAATTTGGAAATTTCATAACTCATAATTCGATTTGAGGCGTGATTCGTAGTTTTGGCGTTGTTTGATATGATTTGAGGCTTTGACTAAGTTCGCATCATATTTTGGGACTTGTTGGTATGATTGATGGTGTCCCGAGGTGTTTGGGTATATATTTGGATCATTGGTTGAGAGACTAGTAAGTTTAAGAAATTTGGGAGTTTGACCATGGTCAATGTTGGGTCAAGACTACCTTTTTTTGTGTTTTGAGTGCGCGAGTAGGCCCGTAGCGTGTTTTATGATTGAAATTCATATATTGTTTGTGTCCGGGAGGTTCCGGATGAGTTTCAGATCATTTCAGAGAAGTCTGAGTTTGCTAGTTTCTGGTGAGGCACTGTTCATTCGCAATTGCGAACACTGTTTATCTGAACTGCGAACGCTGTTCATTGGATTTTACTGTTCATTCGCAAATGCAAAGTTTTTTTTCCCGCAAATGCGAACCTGAACATAAACTTAAACACCAAAAATGGTCATTTTCTTTATTTCGTTTTTGGAGTTTGAAGCTCGGATTTTGGGCGCTTTTGGAGGAGTTCTTCACGACTTTGACTTGGATAAGTATTTTATATCCGAAAGTGATTATATTTCATAAATCGATTGTTATGTTCATCATTTATTTTGGATTTAATTGTTGAAATTGAGAAAAATTGGTAAATCTTCCGAAAATGAAAAATGTCGATTTGGAGGACGATTTATTATTAGAATTCGATAAAATTAATATGGTTGAACTCGTATCAGAATGAGTATTCGGATTGCATAAATATTCTGTCGGGTTTCGAGATACGGGCCCCGCGTTGACTTTCGAGTTGACATTTTAATATGAAATTTTAAGTCTACATTATATTATT
The DNA here is from genome assembly GCA_000715115.1 of Nicotiana otophora. Taxonomy (NCBI): domain Eukaryota; kingdom Viridiplantae; phylum Streptophyta; class Magnoliopsida; order Solanales; family Solanaceae; genus Nicotiana; species Nicotiana otophora. The sequence continues at coordinate 38,939 of AWOL01S0080843.1, read as the reverse complement.
CGTAATTGTTTCCGATGGATTTTAATGAAGTTATGCAATTAATTTGGCTAGATTTGAGATGTTAGGAGATCATTTCACGCAATAAGACTATTTTGAAATATCGGCCTAACTTTAAAAATGTAAGTATCTTGCCTAACCTTGTGTGGGGAATTACCCCTTAGGTATTGAGTCTTATGTGAAAATTGAGTGCATGAAAGTTGTGTATGTGAGGTGAAGAGTACGTACTCGGTTTATATGTGCAAATTATATCAATTAAAATTCGTGGACACACTTATTTATTAAATTGGAAATTGTTGGCAGTTATTAAATCCTTTATTTGTCATGCCTCATTCCTTGTTTGTCGAGTTTGTTTTATATGATAATTTGGTGTGATTGCCACTTGACTTTTATGTGAATTCAGTGTTCTATTGAGTTGACATTTCGTGGAAATAATTTCATTAAGGATTTTTCATCTGTAAATAATTAATTAATTAATTAAATTTGAAAAGAGGTATTAATCTAATTACCAAGAATATGGATTTAAAGAAGGAGTTGTTCTTGCTGAGTTACTTTTCCATCCTTGTTGTTGCTTTTGAGATTTTATATACATTTTGTTGAGCCGTGAGCTGTCTGTTGTGAAATTAATTGATTTTGTTGTACCTTTGAAAAGGTTGTGATATACGAAAAATTTATAAATACGAGTTGATTATGTGGTGTTGCTTTGATAATTTTTTGTATAAATTTTTGTGTGATTTGGGTTACTGTTATGTGGCGTATAAGGGTGGCATTCCACCATTGATATTATGCAGGCATAAGGGTGGCATTTCATTATTGTTATGTGTGTTGGGATATTGTCTGGGCGGAGTGATAAGGGTGGCTATTATATAGAGTGATAAGGGAGTCTATTATACGAAGTAATAAGGGAGGCTATTATAGGAGTGATAAGGGTGGCTATTATATAGAGTGATAAGGGAGTCTATTATACGAAGTAATAAGGGAGGCTATTATAGGAGTGATAAGGGTGGCTATAGGAGCGATAAGTGTGGCTATTGATATTGTCAGGGCGGAGGGATAAGGAAGAATATTATAGGCGTGATAAGGGTAGCTATATGAGAGATAATGGTGACTATTATTATTTTCAGGGCATATGGATAAGGGAGGCTATTATATGAGTGATAAGGGTGGCTATAGGAGAGATAAGGGTGGCTATTGTCAGGGATGATATGTGATGATGTGGGGTTACTATGTTGGTGATTTTTATGTAATGATGTGGGTTATTGTGCTGGTGATTTTCATATGATGTTTTGATTTTCTTATGATTACTTTTATATCTTGTGCAACTTGTTTTGTTAATTCAGTAAATTTGATAATAGTCTGATACATGTTGAAATTTTGAGCCTGTGGCTATTGCCGAGCAGATTATGTTATTGGCACGTGAATGGTCCATGCGATTGTGATATGAAATGTAGGCACAAGGTGCCGTGGGTATATAATGATTATGATATTGTCACGTGAGTTGTCTGTGCAGTTGTGAAATGAGATGTGGGCATGAGTTGCTGTGAGTAAATGATGATTTTATTATTGGCACATGAGTTGTCCGTGTGGATTTATATATTGATATTTTGGCATGTGAGTTATCCATGCGGTTGTAATAGAGATATGGGTACGAGGTGCTTTGAAATTATGAAAGTGGGTTGAGTCTCGTGTTTGATGATTATGAGATGAGATGTCACAAAGTGACTTTTATTTGAAAGATCTTATTTGAAAGACTTATGTTCGAAAGATATTTGTTGGAAAGAAGTATATTCGAAAGATATTTATTTGAAATAATTATATGTGAAAGGTTTATATTTGAAGGACTTGATTAATTGGTTGTACTTGTGTTCCTTATTTGTTTGGAAAATAATTATGGTGTTCTTGTTGCCCTGTTATTTATATCACTGGCTGGTTTTGTTGCTATCATTGCTAGTTATTTTCCAGTACTATTGTATACTGCTATATTGCACAGGTTATTTGACTAGTGAGTGTCTTGACTGTACCTCGTCACAACTCCACCGAGGTTAGCCTTGATACTTACTGGGTACTGACTGTGGTGTACTCATACTACACTTCCGCACATTTTTGTGCAGAGCCAGGTGTTGGAGATATCAGACTCAGATAGAGTTAGACTGTGATCGCAAGGATTCAAGGTAGAGTTGCTTGGTCGTCACAGTCCCTTGGAGTTTTTCCATTCTATGGTACTCTTAATTTCTTATTCGAATTGTATTGTATATTCGACGCTCGAAATCATTTCATGTATTTAGTTAGAGTTCGTGACTCAGTATTACCAGTCTTGGGAGGTTGTTATATTTATTTCCGCTTTTGGTTTCGACACTTGTATTAAATTATATGTTTTAAAAAAAGGCTCGAAATGTAATTGTAATTGACTTGCCTAGTCTTAGCTAGAGACTAAGTGCTATCACGACGCATGTGGTGGGATTTTGGGTTGTGATAATTTCCTCATTATGTTTGGATGTGTAGACCTCAACCCTATCTTATAAATACCTCATAAGCTTAGTTTTTAGGGGGAGGGACATTATTGGAGAGGCAAAAGGATACATAACACTCTGGAGCGCAGATCACAAGAGTTTTTCTCTCTGCTCTTCTTTAATCTGTAGTTTAATGCTTTTGAATATGACTATGATTGTTTATACAATTATGAGTAGCTAAACTCTCTAACCTAGGGTTTTATGGAACCTTTTGGAGGATGAATTCTCGTTACGTTTTAATATAATTTTGCCTTTGAATATCCCTACTTGTTCAACTACGTGTTTATTGCTGTTGATTGAATGACCATAAATTGGTTGTGCCTATTTATTATGTATTTCTTGAGAAAGAGTTCATATTTACGTTATTGTTGAACAACGTCACTCCCAAGGTATATGAGAGATTCAATACGACGAGTTTAAAAGCGTCATTAGAGATAACGAAGCTTTGACGTGATCATAGTGAGCATTGAAAAAATACGAGCTAGCGTAATTCGAGAGAATATGACTAGTATATTATTGTAGTTTCTCGAGAGAGAATTACGATAAGTCGAGTGCTCATAATTAGTAGAGAATACTTAGGCAAAATTGTAGGAGCCCTAGCGAGAATGATTCCAACAATTGGGAAAATAATAACTCTAGGCTTTTTCAATCTTGTCTCCAACCCTTAGTATCCCTATTTATTAATTTACTAATTTAATTTATTAGTTAATTAGTTAGACATAAGAATCTTTTACATTTATAACTTTGGATATGTTCGAGCTTGTCTTTTTAGTGATAGTGAACAATTGTAGCTAAACGTTAGTTCTCTGTGGGATTCGACTCCGAACTTTAGACCGAATTATATTTGCAGTGACCGCTTATCCTTTTTAGGACTAGAGTTGGGCGTGATCAAATTTTGGTGCCATTGCCGGGAAACTAACGGTGTAGTTGTAGCTGTATATATTGCTAGGTTTCAAGTTTGAACTTTTATTTTCTTTTGTTATGTTTTATTTTTTTAATTTTATTTTATACTACTTGTTGATTTGAGAAACATGACATCTTGGAATTGTGGGAGTTTAGGTGCTGGTATTTCTACTATTGATCCTGTTATATATTATTTAGGAAACCACTTGTGGAAAAATTATCAAAATCATCCCGCGAGCAAGTTATGTGCACCAGCTTAATCTTATTTGTAGAATGTGTGTGATATGTGTGGTGGTCAAAATGGTCGTTTTCATGGTTGTGGTTATATATTTTATCCTCCCAAACCCCTTACTATGATAGTTCTACTTTTTATTGTGAAGTTAATAGGAAAAAAGAACCCGGGGATAATGACCTGAAAGATATCAAAGATATGCTAAGGTGCTTATTAGCGCCATTTTAGCTTTTGTTTTAGTCTAAAAGCATTGAATTGTATTCCCGAAACTAATAAAATTGTACAAAATTGCAGGAATGCTGGAAGTTGGTCTCCCGAGATGAAATATGACTAAAAAGGAGTAATATGAAGCACAAGGCAATCAAGGGCGCATAAGCACAAATGTGCGGTCCGTAGAAGCAATTCTGCGGCCGCAGAATAAATCACAGACCGCAGAATTCCTTTTGCGACCACAAACAAAGAGGAAAAATCTAGCAGACACTTGCACAAAGTGCGGATCACACATGAATTGTGCGACCGTAAAGCTGGGCTAAGAGTCGAAGATCAGAGAGTATGTAAAAAGAGCAAGTCCAGGAGCTTCTATGAATTGCGTACCGCACAAAATTTGTACGGATGTAGAAGAGTGCCTTGCGGCCGCAGTCCTAATTGTGCAGACTGTAGAAGTGTTGCCTTGCGGCCGCAATCTAGAAATGTGCGGCCGCAGAAGAATGCCTCGTGGCCACAATTCAGAAATGTGCAGCCGCATGACTCAAGTTCCTGCCAGATGAAGAAATCTATGGACCGCACATGGAATTATGCGGCTGCAGAACCTCCTGAGGAGTATATTTGTCCGAGATTATCAGCCTTGTATAAATAGACGAGTTTCACAAAATTAGGTTAAGTTTTAACCTCTAAAGTTGTTGTAGCCGTTTTTCTTTACTATATTAGGAAGTTTTACCTTGCTTTGGTATAGTTACAATAGCTTTAATCATTTTAAGCTTCCATTATGAGTTTAATTAGTTTTTCTTCCTTATTTTCCTCAAACCCCATTATGAGTAGCTAGATTTTTACTAGGGTTATGACCCAATCCTAATGTGTAAACCTTATGAGTATCTAATTTAATGCTTGTTTATGAGTGAGTGTTGATTATTTAGCTTAACATGCTTTAATTATAGAATTAATGGTTGCAAACATTAATTCATGCCTATTTAACTTAGTATCTACTTGATAAAGAGGGACCTAGTCTAGGAATAACTAAGCTAACAAAGAATTGGGACAATTGAGAGATTGATCAACCCAATTAAAGGGTTTAACCTAGATATAGTAATAACCCTACTTGAGCTCTTATCAACTATTTTGGGTGATAACCATTTGGTCTTGAGAAATCCAAATTGGGCAAAACCACTCTCTAAATGAGAGGTAGTGAGTGGGTAATTGAGAGTTGAGAGCTATAATACACCCCAATCGACAAAACAAGCATTAAAGTCTTTATCCCATTAGGCAAACACCTAGGTCATGGTCACAACCCTAGGCCTTTTATCCATTTAGATAAACCTTAAAAACAAGTATCTCTAGTCTTCTTTCTTTATTTTGCAATCATTAGATTAATATTAGAAAAAGAAAACAAATCTATGTTGTGGAAGTGCAATCCAGATAATCCAATTGCGCAAATTGAAATATATACTCCTAACTCCCATCGTAGCTCCCTACGGATTCAACCCCGACTCTTAGTTGGGTTTCTATTATATTTCTATTATTGCATACGACCGTTACATATCCCTTTTGAGGTGTGCTTTGGACGTGATCAAATTTTTGCCCTGTTGCCGGGGAGTTAAAAATGGTGTTAGCTATATATTTGGATGTATTTTTGGAATATATTCTTTTCCTTCCATGTTACTAACTTGTTTGAGAAATCGTAGGTACAACCATGGCAAACAACGAGCTCGAAAATATTGCTTTGGGGGATGTGGACGTCGAGGATGAGCAAGTTAATGAGGTTCCTCTTGAACCTCAAGCCAATAGATGAGGCCGAGTGCCTCATGACAATCTCCTCGCTCCACCCCCACTTCTACCATGAGGGGTTCCACACCGGGTGTTACCCAATGAAGGATATGCCAGTGCAATAGTCCCTCCCCATATTAGGGCGGAAAACTTTCAAATCACCAATGTGATGATCACTTTGCTAGAGCAACGAGGTTTCTTCACTGGCGCTACAAGACAAAATGCATATAAACACTTGAAGGGGTTTGTGGACACTTGTTGGGGGAGCAAACAAACAAATATCTTCGAGGATGAATTGAGGCTAAGGATTTTTCCCTTCTCTCTATGGGGGAAGCTTTATATTATTTAGAAAGTTTGCCGAACCATTCCATTCAAAGTTGGGACGAGTTGGCGGAAAAGTCTATTTCTAAGTTCTTCTCTCTGGGGCACATGGCTACACTTCGGGATAAGATTTTGGCATTCAAGCAAGAGTCAATTGAACCACTACACGAGATATGGGAACGCTATATAACAATGGTTAAGGAATATCCCAACAACGATATGATGGAGAATATGATTCAACAAACTTTCGATTGTGGGATCAATACAACAAACCAATGTGTCGTGAATCAATTTGCCGATGGGAACTTCATGACTACGCCTTATGTGGAGGCGTGTGAGATTTTAGATGAAATGGCGAAGACATCTTAGACATGGCAATCCCGGGCTAATGTTCCATAAGGTGATTCCAATGTGATCCACCTTCACAAAGAGTTGGATGACCACGGGCATGCCATTGCTGAATTGACTACCACCACTGATCAATTAGCAAAGGCTCAACTTCAACAAGTACAAATCCTAAGCAAGTCAATTACATGGAGGGAGTGAACATGATGGTGAACAAAATAAGGACCAAAGGTCCACAATTGCAACATCGAGTGGAGAATTATGTGCAAGAGGATAGTGGTTTTGATCAAGACGATTCTTACAATGAACAAGAAGAGGAGGTGCAATATGTGAACAACTTTCAAGGGCAACGAAACAACTTCCAAGGCCCAAACCAACATCAATGGCGACCTCAAAGCAATCAAGGAAATTGGAATTCAAACAACCAAGGAAATTGCAGCGGTGGAAACAATAAAGGGAATTGGCATAACAACAACAATCAAGGAAATTGGAGTGGCAATAATCACGAAAATTGGGGGGGTGGGGGGTAACAATAAAGGCAGATGGAAACAACAATCAAGGCAATCAGGGGTCGGGTTTTCAAAGGCCCTCGATGTATCAACAACTGAGAAACCCACCTCTTTATCCTTCCTATGGTCCTAGTTCTTCAAACAATGAGATGGGGCGTATTGAGAACATGTTCAAGCAAATATTGGAAAAGAATGCCGATTTGAATGCCCAACTTGCCTCACACAACACATCAATCCGTAACTTAGAAGTTCAAATGGGGAAAATCTCTCAAGCTCTAAATTCTCATCCTAAGGGGGCACTACCAAGTGACACGGTGGTAAACCCAAAGGATGGAAACAACACAAGGCATGCCATGACCGTTACTAGAAGAAGTGGAAGAGGTGGGAATACACCCACCTCAAGTCAAAAGCAACTTGTGGATGATGAGCAAGTGGTACAAGAAGAAGAGGTCTCGAACAATATGATGCAATCAAATGATGAAGTTCGGATTGATGTTGATGATAGTGTGGAAGAGACTCAAGAGGAGGTGAACCCATCTAGGGATCACATTATTGACATACCGGAGCCGGTAATGCAAAAGTCTAAGGCACTATTGCCAAAGCCTCCATCTCCATACCCTCAATGACTTGCCAAACAAAATGGCAAGAATCAATTCAAAACGTTCATTCAAATGATGAAGAGTCTCTCAATCAATGTGCCATTAGTTGAAGCTTTTTAAAAACTGCCCAATTATGCAAAGTTTAAGAAGGATCTTTTGAAAAGAAGCGGTCAATGAATTTTGAAACTATCAAAGTCGCTCATAAAGTGAGTGCAATTGTTCACTCAATGGCTCCTAAGTTGGAAGATCCCGGTGCTTTCACGATTCCTTGTACAATTGGAAGTACCGAGTTTGCTAAAGCTCTTTGTGATCTTGGAGCAAGTATCAATTTGATTCCCTATTCGGTTTTCAAGACCTTGGGAATTGGGAAACCAAGACCCACCTCTATGAGATTGAAAATGGCCGATCGTACTATGAAGAGACCATTGGGAGTGATTGAGGATATCTTGGTTCATGTTGATAAATTCATTCTTCTGGCAGATTTTGTCATTCTAGATTGTGAAGTTTATTATGAGGTGACAATTACTATTGGAAGACCTTTCCTTGCTATGGGAAAAGCTCTTTGTGATGTTGACGCCGAAGAACTCACCTTCCGGGTGGGTGAAGAGAAATTGGTATTCCATGCGACAACCAAATAGCAACGAGGTATGCTCTTTTGTGTACTTGGTGACCGATGTTATTATTGATGATACAAGTGCCACAATCAATGTTGGTGAAATGTTGGAGGCCGTCTTTCTCAACTTTGATGATGACGAGATGGATGGCTTCATGGAATGCATGAATCTTTGCAAGGAATGGGGTCGTACAATTATGCACACCGAAAACTATCTTTGGACCTTGAAAATAGGACAACTCCTCCTACAAATACTTCCATTGAAGAGCCTCCTACCTTGGGGTTGAAGCCATTGCCTCCACATCTTTGGTATGAATTTCTTGGACCTTGTTCTACTTTACCGGTTACTCTTTCCTCTTGTTTAACTAATGTGCATGTAGATTCTATATTGACGGTGTTACAAAAAAGGAAGAAGGCTATTGGGTGGACATTGGCGGATATTCGGGGAATATGCCCTGCATTTTGCATGCATAAGATCAACTTGGAGGAAGGCGCCAAACCATCTATTGAACATCAAAGAAGACTCAATGAGGCTATGCAATAAGTTGTCAAAAAAGAGATTATCAGGTGGTTAGATGCCAGGGTTGTCTACCCCATTTCCGATAGTTCGTGGACTTCGCCTGTTCAATATGTCCCGAAGAAGGGGGAATGATGGTGGTAACCAATGACAAGAATGAGTTGATACCTACATGAACGATGACCGGTTGGAGAGTGTGTATGGACTATCGCAAGCTCAACATAGTCACAAGGAAGGATCATTTCCGACTTCCTTTCTTAGATCAAATGCTTGATAGATTGGACGGTTGTGCTTTCTATTACTTTCTCGATGGGTATTCTGGCTACAACCAAATCCTTATTGCTCTGGAGGATCAAGAGAAAATAACCTTTACATGTCCCTATGGTACTTTCGCATTCAAGTGGATGCCATTTGGTTTGTGCAATGCAATGATGACTTTTCAAAGGTGTATGATGGCGATCTTCATGGATATGGTGGAGGACTACCTTGAAGTTTTCATGGATGACTTATCGGTGGTTGGAGATTCTTTTGATGATTGTCTTAAACATTTAGATAAAGTGTTGTCAAGATGTGAAAAACAAATTTGGTGCTCAATTAGGAGAAGTGTCATTTCATGGTCGAGGAAGGCATTGTCCTTGGCCACAAAATATCAAAGCATGGAAATGAAGTTGAAAAGGAAAACATTGAGGTGATTTCTAAACTTCCACCTCTAACTTCGGTGAAGGGTGTACTGAGTTTTTTAGGCCATGCGGGTTTTTACCAGCGTTTCATCATAAATTTCTCTAAGGTGGTAAACCCGTTCTACAAGATTCTTGAGAAAGATGCTAAGTTAAACTTCAATTATGATTGCATGAGAGCCGTTATATTGTTAAAGTTCAATTTGACAACTACTACCATCATCACCGCTCCAAATTGGAGTATCCCTTTTGAAATCATGTGCGATGCAATTGACGTAGCAGTTGGGGCTGTTTTGGGGCAGCACATCAACATAATTTTTCATCCGGTCTACTATACTAGTAAGACCATGAATGGTTCCCAAGTCAACTATAACGTTACGGAGAAAGATCTCCTTTCCATTGTGTTTGCAATTGAGAAGTCCCGCCTGTACTTGATGAGTGCAAAAGTTATTGTCCACACGGATCATGCGGTGATTCGATATCTTATGAGCAAGAAAGATTCCAAAGCTCGGTTGATGAGGTGGGTGCTTTTGTTTCAAGAGCTTGATATTGACATCCAAGATAGAAAAGGGAGTGAAAATCAAGTAGCGGACCACTTGTCTCGTTTGGAGGAGGAGGGGAGGCCGCATAATGGCCTTGAAATCAATGACTCCTTCCCCGATGAGCATCTCTTGGCTATTTCAATGAAAGAGGTTCCATGGTTCGTGGAATCTCAAAGAAAAATGAAATGCCTCTCACCACTATTTTGGAGATTGATATTTGTGATGTGTGGGTTATTGATTTCATGGGTCCTTTTCTGAGTTCTTGTGGAAACACCTACATCTTGGTTGCGGTGGATTATGTGTCCAAATGGGTGGAGGCCATTGCTCTACCCAACAATGAAGTGAGAAATGTGGTGGCGTTCTTGAAGAAGAATATTTTCACAAGGTTTGGTACTCCGTGGGCTGTTATAAGCGTTGGGGGGAGGGGTCACATTTTTGCAACAAGGCTTTCGACACTTTACTTATAAAGTATGGGGTTACTCATAAAGTCACAACTCCCTATAATCCACAATCTAGCGGTCAAGTGGAAGTTTCCAACAGTGAATGCTAACTGGACGGATTGGTCCAAGAAACTTGATGATGCATTATGGGCTTATTGGACGAATTACAAAAGACCTATTGGAATGTTGCCGTACCGATAGGTGTTCGGAAAAGCTTTTCATCTTCCGGTGGAACTTGAGCACAAGGCTGTGTGGGATCTAAAGAAGTTGAATCTTGATTGGGATGTAGCCGCTAACTTGAGGCTTGCACATTTGAATGAATTGGATGAATTCTAGTACCATGCCTACACAAGTTCGTCCATGTACAAAGAAAAGATGAAATATCTTCATGAAAAATACATTTGGAACAAAGAGTTAAAGGTGGGCGATCTCGTATTGTTGTTCAACTCAAGGTTGAGGATATTTCCCGTAAAGCTAAAGTCTAAATGGAGTGGTCCCTTTGAAATTGTGGGTGTGACACCTTTTGGTGCATTGGACTTGAAGAACAAAAACAATGAAGTATTCCGAGTCAATGGTCACCGGGTAAAGCACTATTTGGGAAAAGTTGGAGATAGCCACGTCGTGGTGGTCATTCATTTCAATTGATGGTATTCTACGTCGTACCGCGATGTTAAATCAGGTATTCTTGGGAGGCAACCCGTGTTTCTTTTCATTTTTTTAGTAGTTAGGTGTTATTTTTGTGCTAACCTGATTTGAAGTGTGTTATAGGGCTGAGTGTGACTTACAGGAAATGTGGACAAAAAAGAGGCTAAGTATTGAAAGATGTGCGGACCGTAGTTGATTTGTGCGGACTGCACAATTTGGTGTGATGTAGCAAGAGTGCTCTGCGACCGCACAATTATCTTGCGGACCACTAACTCTCTGAAGTTGGTCTGTAACAAAAATGGTCAATCTGCGATCGCGACAAGAAATCTGTGGCCGCAACAAGGAATCTGCCTCTGCAAGCAAAATTCTGCGGACCGCAGATAAGACACCAACTTAAGCTCACCAGGTAATAGAGTGAGGACCACAACTGAAATTGTGCGTCCGCACTCGCTACTTCTTCCCTTAGAAAATCACTAGTATAAATAAAGGGCCAGGGCAACTGTTACACTTTTCCCTTTTTGAGCACAAAATCTTGCACTATATTGAAATTTCTTGGCGAATCATTTGCCCACACGCCCAACAATTGTGATCAATCACCCATTGCACTCATTCACATCTGGTATGCTTAAATTCCTTGTTAGAATTTTTAATTTTTCTAGTTTAATTTGTAGTTTTATAAAAGTATTTTTAGGTCATTTGTCAATAAAATTCAATTCTGCAGTCCTATGGGGGTAAATCTGTAGTGGGTTAACTAATACATGCTCATTGGGACTGGGTCAACGTACTTTCATGCCTTTATGCTGTTACCTTGTCAAAATTTGCTCAACAAATTGCAAAACCTATATTGAAATACTGGACTATTCGTAGTGTTTTGAATTTTGCGGCCCCACCTGAAATTGTGCGGTCCGCAAAAGTTGATTCTAGGGCAGATTTTGTAAAGAATGGGTATGCGACCGCAATACAATTGTGCAGACCGCAGAATTTCCATTGCGGCCGCAGAACAACCCTTTCACTGTCATCAAAGAATCTACACTTTGTGATGTGCGGACCACAAAAATCACATTGCGACCACACATCAGCAAATTCTTTGTCATCAGAGAGTTAGCAGATTTTCAATTTCTGAGATGCGTTCGCAAGTGAAATTGTGCGTACCACACGTCACTTTTGTGGCTGCAAAGCTAAATTGTGCAGTCCGCAAGGCCTAACATGTGGCCGTAGTAAAATTTTGTAGACCGCAGATCCTTACCATGAAAGTATACTGTGTTTGTGACACTCACTGTGTTTTCTGGTGTATTCTTGCATATCTCCTGTGTATGTATGGACATTGAATTGCAACTAACAACCGCTTTTTCTTGATACAGACAATGGTTCGATCTAGAGGCAGAGGCAACACTTCAAAAGGGAGGGGTGAACCTTCTCGGGGACAAGGCAAGAGAGCTTTACCTCTTGCCCAATAATAGAAAATTAGAAAAAGACAATAGCCGGGAGATGGAGAGGTGTAGATCTCTCCGAGATGAGTTCATACGCCTCGTCTAGGGACGTATCAGAGGGTACCTTAGCCTCTGTTCAGGAACAACCGGCAGTACAGTCCAGGCCGCCGGGGAGACTTCAACTTAGGGACAAGCCATCCTCATCCCACAGCACTTCCGAGGGATCAGAAAGTGCTAGTCAGGATTCTAAGCCTTTAACAACACCTGTCCCTATGACACAGGATACACCTATTCAGGACATACACGATGATGGTAGAGCGGAAGATGCCACAACTGCTGGGATTGCAAGAACAAAGAAGAAAGAGGTTTGGGAGGACTGATTCGTCAGCCTAGAATCTTTCACTAGTTTCCGCACATGGTGGTCGGTGAGGTCATTAACACTTGAGCGACCGTTCTTACCGACAGATTTATAGAGGTACAACCCGACTATGCTCAGGCAATTTAGAGAAAGCAAAGGGCGGATGTGGTTTACCCAGAGTATGGTGGATGTTAAGGAATACATTGTTCGAGAATTCTATGCCAATGTGGCACATATCAAAAAGGGGACAAAGAAGACAAAAGTGCGAAACCTCAAAGTGCGATTTGATCAGCACACACTGAACACATACTTGGGCGTTGATGATGTCGAGCCAAAATAATACCTGGAAAAGTGTGCACTTGGGGATGCAGTTCATCCTTGGTTAGCAGAGATTCTAGCTGCACCAGGACCACCACCACCATGGATCACTGCTAGGGTTCCTATCCACCGGAGCACATTAAGCTTCGAAGCAAAAGGTTGGCAATCATTTGTCTGCAGCAGACTGGACCCGAGTCAAAATGAGACTCACTTGCCGATTCCCTTAGCAGTTTTTGTTGCCTCTATTATGGCCGGGTACCCTATCAATGTGGGTGCCATGATGTCAGCCAACATCTCAGTGATTGCCCGGCAGGATGACTCTTCCTACCCATACCCCAACACTGTTACGGAATATCTTATGGATATGAGGGTGGAACCAAGGGATTTTGATACAAAGGTGAGGCCGGATAAGCCTATTTCATGGTACTCACTTATGGATGCGAATAACCCAAAGCGAAAAGGTCAATCGTCTACCACCATAGGCCAGTATGATGATCCAGTTATGGTAATTGCGAAGATAGTTGAGGTTACATCCACTACGGCTGATCCTTCTTCTAGTGCTACAGCTATGCCTCCACCATCATCTTCTTTACCTATTGCAGTTCTTGCCACAGATTCCACCTTGGCTTTGAAGCTGGTGCCTATGACTAATGGTCCACTTTCTATGCTGCGAGTATCCCAGATAATGGCGAGCCACAACAACTCGATATAGTCAGCAACTACAAAGCTGTCTGACTTATCCTGTACTGTTGCAGCACAATCTACTGTTCAGGCACCTCAATTTCCCCGACAGTTGGGGAGACATTGAAGAAGATCTAAAAACTAGAACACCATCATGGCTACCTTGGTACAACATGGGCCAGTGATCGAAGATTTAGGAAAAGAAGTAAAGAAGATGAGGAAGTCCCAGGCTAGCAAGAAGTTAGTGGACATGCTCCGGAGACAGGTGACTAAGCTTGCTGTAGCCGGAGATATCCCCTTTGACATGTTGATTAACCCACACCCTTCATGCCCAAACCCTGCAACACCATCAGTACCGGTGGCACCAACTGGCCAGTCTGAGGAGCCTGACTCTACTGCCGACACTATCGAGGTAGTGCATTAGATATTCACCAACCCAGTCACTTATGGTTAGAAACAAGGTTTTTGAAAGAAATAGCTCTAGTTAGTGACTTTGTGACTTATGTGTTGACTTTGGCAACCATCGAGTGGTTTAATTGAATCATAGTGATTTTCAATCTTGATGTGGTCGTTGTGGGCCCTCTATTCTATCCTCTTTAACAACCTAGTTGCGTGAGAGGTGAGATGCTTTGTTGCTAGTCCAAGTACCAGTGCGAAAGGTCTAGAACTTGCCCCGAATGTATTTTAAGTCGAAATCTTAAGTTTCTCTTGGCTTGAGAAGTGATTGTAGGATTTCCTTGGCATGTTTGAGTTTTCTATTACCTACCAATGTTTTTATCCCTATTCAACCCATTTGAGCCTCAAGCCTTTCTCATTTGATAACCATGTTACAAGCCTTTACTCGTTTTGTCGTGACCCTCCATTGGCACCCGAGCTTTTCTTAACACTCTTGAGAAACAAATGACTAAAAACGTAAGTTTGGGGGAGAGACGAGGAATTTTAAAAAAGTATCATGGCACAAAAAAAGAAAGAAAAGAAATGATGAGAAGGAAAGGCAAGAAAAGAAAAGAACAAAAGGAAAAATACAAAATATTGAATAAGTGGAAGAGTTGAAGGGAGAGTTAATGATCCCAAACACGAAAAAATCAAAGAGAGAGAAAATGAATGTAATTATAAAAAAAATGATGTTAAGTCGCTCTAGTCCCCCAAGGAAAAGATAGTGCCTCAAAGAATTGACAAAGTGCGAGCTGTGAAATGAAAAATGGAGTGCATAAGGAAAGGTGTAACCACTCACCCATACTGTATCCAATCCTAATCCAAAAGCCTTCATTATATCCCGAAATAAGTCCTACTTGGTTTCAAGCCGAGTGAGCTTACATTAGTGAATATCTACATGAGGGGCAAGCCTATGGTACTTGGAACCGTACTTGCGACATTCTCTTGAGAGAGATGGGTAAACCTTTCATAAATCTTTGGATTGAGTGTTAAATTTCTTAACTAATCCAGGCAAATGAAAAGTAGAGGAGGAAGATTTTGGAGTCCACCATGACCTACATGATAGAGCAAGAGTCCTTGATGAGTAAAAGTCAATTCTTGAAGCTCAAGTGTCACATTAGAACTATATGTGCATAAATGTTTAACTTGTCGCCTTATTGATAATACATGAGTAGTGTGGGTAATTGTTGGTCCCAACTGATGTGTGGATGGCTTATCTTTCACTCGCTGAAATCACCTTTAACTTTTGGAAGTGGGAACTAATTTATTTGCTTGGGGACAAGCAAAGTCTTAAGTTTGGGGGAGTTGATAAGTGGGATTTTTGACGGCTTATTAGCTCCTTTTTAGCTTTTATTTTAGTCTAAAAGCATTACATTGTGTTTCCGAAACAAAAGAAATTGTGAAACATTGCTGGAATGCTAGAAGTTGGTCTCCCGAGATGAAATCCGGCTAAAAAAGGAGTAATCCAAAGTACAAGGCAATCAAGGGCATAGAAGCACAAATGTAAGGAATTCTGCGTCCGCAGAAGAAATTGCGGACCGCAGAATTCCTTCTGCGGTTGCAAACAAAGAGGAAAAATCTAGCATACACTTGAGCAAAGTGCGGACCGCACATGAATTGTGCGGCTGCAAAGCTGGGCTAAGAGTCGAAGATCAGAGAGTATGCAAAAAGACCAAGTCCAAGAGCTTCTATGAATAGCGGACCACACAAGATTTGTACGGCCGCAGAAGAGTACCTTGCGGCCTAATTGTGCAGACCGCAGAAGTGTTGCCTTGCGATCGTAGTCCATAAATGTGCTGCCGCAAAAGAATTCCTCGTGGCTGCAGTTTAGAAATGCGCGGCCACAGAACTCTAGTTTCTGCCGGATGATGAAATCTGCGGATCACACATAGAATTGTGCGGCTGCAGAACCTCCCGAGGGATATTTTGTTCGAGATTTTTAGCCTTGTATAAATAGATTCACACAATTCGGCTAAGTTTGAACCTCTGAAGTTGCTGTAGCCGTTTTTCTTTACTATATTAGGAAGTTTTACTTTGCTTTGGTATATTTACAATAGATTTAATCATTTTAAGCTTCCATTATGAGTTTAATTAGTTTTTCTTCCTTATTTTCTTCAAACCCCATTATGAGTAGCTAGATTTTTACTAGGGTTGTGATCCAACCCTAGTGTGTAAACCTTATTGGTATCTAATTTAGCGCTTATTTATGAGTGTGTGTTGATTATTTTGCTTAGTACATGCTTTAATTATAGAATTAATGGTTGCAAACATTAATTCATGCCTATTTGACTTAGTCTCTACTTGAGAAAGAGGGACCTAGTCTAGGAATAACTAAGCTAATAAGGAATTGGGTCAATTGAGAGATTGATCAACCCAATTAAAGGGTTCAATCTAGAGAGAGTAATAACCCGACTTGAGCTCTTATTAACTGTTTGGCGTGATACCCATTTGGTCTTGATACAGCCAAATTGGGCAAAATCACTCTCTGACCGAGAGGTAGTGAGTGGGTAATTGAGAGTTGAAAGCTATAATACACCCTAATCGATAAAACAAGCATTAAAGTCTTTATCCCATTAGTCAAACACCTAGGTCATGGTTACAGCCCTAGGCCTTTTATCCATTTGGATAAACGTTAAAAACAAGTATCTGTAGTTTTATTTCTTTATTTTGCAATCATTAGAGTAATATTAGAAAAAAAACATTGTTGTGGAAGTGTAATCTAGATAATCCAATTACGCAAATTGATATATATACTCCTAACTCCCATCCTAGCTCCCTGCGGATTCGACCCCGACTCTTAGTTGGGTTTCTATTATTGCATACGACCGTTACATATCTTTTTTGAGGTGTGCTTTGGAAGTGATCAGTTCCTTATGGAACAAAATAATGAGATACAATTGTAGATGGAAAGGCAAGATGCTACTATTCGCAACCTGGAGGCACAAGTGAGTCAATTGGTTGAAGTACTTAATGCTCAACAAGCCAATATTGGGGATAGTAGCCAAGAAGAGCATAAATTAGATACTGAAATTGAGGTGATAATGGAGGAGGTCAGAGTACAACACCAATAATCTATCCAACTAGAATTTGAGGATGTCGATATTGTGTTTTTTTTGTAGATCTTAATTTGAATTTGAATTGCAAAACTTGATTTTTTACTACTGGGATTTTTCAACTCTTTTTTGGGAGTGAGAGAATGGGAACCTGTAGTGTGAGGATGAAAGAATAGTGTGAGGAGAGTACTATTTTATAACAAACCTTCAGCAACTTTTTCTGTTATTTTTTGTCTTTTTAGTCCTCTTTCTTTTCTGTTTTTACTTCTACACTCCAAAATGCCCGACCTCCCTTTTCTTTTAATTACTAATAAAGTCCCTCCCAATTGTTTCTTTTCCTCCAAAATATATTTCAATTAAACTTAAAGACGAAACATAATATCATGAGACACCTAGAGCTAATCAGAAAGTATTTCACAAAAATGAGGAAAGAGAAATAAAGAAGAGAAAATGAATTACCTATTTGGACAAACAACTGCTAAACGTTGGAACAATGAACTTATGGCCGGTCAATAGCGACTTGACAGGATGCTAGTGATACTGGAATGAACCAAAATCAACACCAATCGATTGCTCTAGTCAAAGGCAATCGATCAACGTAGGTTTCGAATCAAAACGAGTTATTTCTTGAGAAGGAATCAAGAAAAAGCCAGTTTAGGACTTTTGAAATTTTAGATTTACTATTCGATAGATTTGGGAAGGAATTGAAGGGAGCTGATGATGGATTTGGAATAAGGGAGGCTTGAGGATTGTAGGGTGATAAATTGGGGTGTCTGGAGACCGGCCGCCGCCGTAGGCTATTTCCGGCGGTGTAATAGTGGAGGGGAGATGGGGTTGTGAGAGAGAAGACTTGGGTCGAGGTAGGGGCATTGGGACAATTATAAGGGGAGTGGAGTGGAGTTCTCAGCCGTTAGTTGAGAGGAAATGAAAGGCTGAGATTATATTGACCATATTTAACCCAATACGATGTAGTTATGGAGTGGAGTTCTCATACACTAAAGGGGCTTGGACTGGGTTTAGTAATTGGGCGTGGGTGTATTGTGTGGACATTAGTGTAACGATTCGGATGGTTATTTTGAGTATTATAGCCCCATTCCCCTATTTATTGCTTATTCTATATTCATTTGTTCTTATGTGACTTGCCAGGGTGAATGGTTTGGTTTCAGTGATGTTTTAGAATAAATTGGGATACTTTGTCCCAAGGTTAGAAGCCTAAGTTGAAAGAGTTAACCGAATATTGGGTTATGTGTCCGGAATGGAGTTTTGATGATTCCGATAGATCAGTATGGTGATTTTGGACTTAGGAGTATATCCAGATTTTGATTTGGAAAGTTGAAGGTTTGGGAAGTTAGAGAAGTTTGACTGAGAGTTGACTTTGTTGTTACCAGGCCCTAATTTTTGGTTTCGAAAGTTGGAATAGGTTTGTTGTGTCATTTATCACTTATGTGCAAATTTTGAGATCAGTCGGACTTGATTTGGTATTTTTCGGCATTGGTTTTAGAAGTTGGAAGTTCAATAGTTCATTAGCCTTGAATTGGGTGCGATTCGTGTTTTCGATGATGTTTGAGGTGATCCGAGACTTCGACTAAGTTCATATGATATTTTAGGATGTGTTGGTATGTTTGGATGGGGTCCCGGGGCCTCGGTCGGGATTTGAATTGATTGCGAATTGAGTTTGGCCTTGTTGAGTTGCTGAAATTTATGGTGTGCGGTTTCCTCATACGTGATCATGTGAAAGGGTTCGCGATTGCGTAGGTTTATTTATGGAAGAGGGCTTTTTGTGCTACGCGTTCACGAGTCTGTGTACACGATCGCAGAGCTTGGGTTGTTTGTGCATCGCGAACGCGGGTGTTGGGGTGCGTCTGCGAAGAAGGAAGAGGGAGGCATGGAAAGCCCACGCGATTGGTTTTCGCAATCACTAGTGGGAGTACACGATCAAGTAGGTTTGCGATTCTGTGTATCGCGTTTGCGGGTGGGGTTTCGCGTTTGCGTAGGTCATTTTTTAGGGCAGCATTTTTTTGATCTTCGCGATCGCGAGGGACTTTCTGCGATCGCGAAGAGGAACAACTGACGGTTAGTGTATTATTTCATATTTGGACTTTGGGAGCTCGGATTGAGGCGATTCTTGAAGGGATTTTCAAGAAGTTGATTCGACGAGGTGGTTGATATTACTAGGTGGCCGGAGTAGGTTCGTGTCAGGAGCGTGAGGAGAGGAAGTCCAAGAGTCCTCATGGTTCGGGTGGTTTTATCGGTGTTTCTTCAGGAGGGTAGTCCCACCACAACAGGGGTCGTCCTTATGGGCCCGCTCAGATGGCTCGTTCAGTTCATCGCGGTGCATCAGCTAGCCATGGTTCATACAATGCTCGTCTAGGTTTGTCACGACGTAAAATCCATTATATGTCATGATGGCGCCCAACACCGCCTTCAGGCAAGCCGGTAATTTACCAATTCAACTACTCATTTTATTATTTGAAATCATAGTTTTCCTTAATTGAACAGTGTAAAATAGAATTTACAGAGTGAATAAAGATGTTTACACGAACCACCATAAAGAGTACCCTAAAGGAAAACCAGTAAAACCCGGTATCACAAATGCATAAGCATCAATTAGGAAATATAATAAAATACAACATCTGTCTAGAATATAAATTAGACAGAAAAAAAATACAAATGACTCTAATGGAGACTATGCAGGCTGTGGACCGTAACATGGAAAATAACTCACGGTAATGTTCCCGCAATAGCCGCGCCATTGCGCCCAAAAGATCATCAGACATATAAGTAGCTGCACAAAAAGTACAGCAAGTATAGTATGGGTATGTAAATCAACACGCACCCAGTAAGTATCTAGCCTAACCCAAGAGAATTAGTGACGAGGGGTCGACATCGACACTTACTAGTGGTCCAATAAGATAGATACGAGAGAAGTAAACAGATATGAACCAGAGAAAATAAATGAAGTAACAAGTATAATATGTGGTACAATCCTCCTCTCAGCAATAGCTCAAACTCTCAGTTAGTGGCCACCTCTTCAATCAGAGTACATATATATAATGGTCCTTACTAGATATGCCGTCTCAGTGAAATCAGGAAGAACTCATAGATATGCTGGTTTCCTGCCAATTATTATGTACGATTTCATAGGAGTATTTTATAGAACCGTCGAGGCATACGACCCGATCCATCATAACAATACCTAACCATAGATACATCTATTTTATTGCCTAGGCGAATGGCATGCTCCCATGAGAGTATGGTATATAAATCCATGGCGTACGGCCCGATCCCATTAGTGTGCGTACTGCCGAGGGTCGAATGGCACGAATCATAGATGTATCTATCCTGCCGAGGCGAATGGCCCGATTCCATTAGAATAAGAAGCTTTGATGGGTCCTCGTCCCCACTCACGAATACTCGTGTAAGTTATAGATTTTAAGAGAACTTTCAGATGAGAACGCATAACGCGGGAGCTCGTAGGAGAGTATAATTAAATCTGCGACTTATCATGAAGCCCGTCAAATCTCTACAATAGCAAGCCTATCACTCTACACAAGTCTAGTCTCAAGTCTTAAGGTAAAATAAGGGAATTTAATATGCAAGAGGCAACTCAAATAATACAGTTATAGCATGATGTGAACCTAAGTTTACCCGGACATAGCATGAATCTAGCTACGTATGGACTCTCATCACCTTGTGTACGTAGCCCTCGCAATAAGTAACATATAACATACACATCACCTAGGGGTAGTTTTCCCCTCACATAGTTAGACATGAGACTTACCTCGCTCCAAAGTTCCATAACCGGCTCCAGGGCCTATCTAACACCTCAAACCAAGGCCTGTTGATCCAAAACTATTCAAACAACGTGAAAACTAGTCAAAATATATTATAATATCCATAATTAATCATTCTAAACAATTTCCCAACTTCGCTCGAAAAGTCTATAAAATCAACCCTCGGGTCCAGGTGCCCGGATTCTGAAAATGTTTGAACACAAACTTTACCCATAACACCACGAACTAAAATATACAACTTATTCCCAATTCCATGTCCGATTTCGCGGTAAAATCCAAAAATAACAATTTCTAGGTTTCTTTCAAAATCTAACAATTTCTACCAATTTTCATGCTTGAATCCATATAAAAAGCATGTGTTTAACTCACAATGTGAAGAAATCACTTACCCCATTATAGTTGATGAAGATGGCACTCCAAAAGTGCCCCAAAATCAGCTCACATGGACGAAATGAGATGAAAATGGGTCAAACCCCTATTTTAAAGAACTCTCACTGCCCAGCACAAATTTTGCTTATGCGGTGAGAAGGTCGCTTCTGCGATAGCCGCTTCTATGGCTCCATGTCTCGCAACTGCAAGAAACCAAGCCAAGGTCGCTGGCCACTTCTCCGGACCTCATGCGCATATGCGCCCACGCTTCTGCGCTGCCAACTCCATAGATGCGGTCCCGCTTCTGCGGAGAGATGGGCGCATCAGCGGTCTCAGCACTGCCCAATGAAATCTGCATTTGCGTCACTCTTGGCCGCTTCTGCAGCTCCACACCTGCGACCAAAACCTTGCAGGTGCGGTTACACCAAAATACAGTTGCTTCAGACTTTCTTCCAAGTGCAAACTCGATTTGTTGACCATCCGGAATCCACCCAAGGCCCTCGGGGCCTTAACCAAATATACCAACACGTCCCAAAATGCAATACGAACTTAGTCGAATTACGTCAAACAACATCAAAATCATGAATCACGCCTTAAATCAAACTTATAAATTTCCGAATTTCCAGATTCTATATCTTGTGTTGAAACGTATCAAATCATGTCCGATCGACCTCAAAATTTGCACACAAGTCATAAATGACATGGCAAAGCTATTCCAAGGCTCGGAATCCTAAACGGACATCGATAACATAAAAATTCACTTCAAGTCAAACTTAAGAATTTCTTAAACATTCAAAATATCAACCTTTCACAATAAGCGCTGAAATGCTCCCGAGTGATCCGATACTCAACCCGAACATATGTCCAAGTCCAAAACTATCATACGAACCTATTGGAATGTTCATATCTGATTCTGAGGTCATTTACTCAAAAGTCATTGCTTAGTCAATTCTTCCAATTCAAAGCTTCCAAAATTAGAATTTTCTTCACAAATCAACTCCGAACTTTTCGAAATTCAATTCCGACCACATGTGCCAGTCAATATACCTAAAGTGAAGCTACACAAGGTCTCAAACCGTTGAACGACGTGCTAGATCTCAAAACGACCGATCGGGTCGTTACATTCTATACCACTTAAACATACGTTCGTCCTTGAACGTGCTGAGAAATGCTCAGGAGTTGTGCAAAATCATTGTGCAACACCTCGTGCACCTACCCATTCCACCACAATCCAGTTACACATTAGCTCAAGCCAGACGGAAAATCCTCCCTATAACCTTAAGCTAATAAGCTTTAGAACCAAATTCCAACCTCCGAATTTCTGTACAAGACCTGATTCTAACATACGGACACTGTATCAATCACTACACACTATACCAAAACATGATCATGCATATATGCTGAAATCACACCATGCACCACATGGGTCGGTTGTCCATAATAACATTCCCCGACCACAATAGCTAAAATTTCACGAATTAGATGCCCGCAATACACCTCATGACACATGTAAGTCCTGTTCCAACTCTCACAATATTGTCACGATGAAAGAGATGTGTAGAAACTCATAACCACCTGCCGAATCAATAATTCATGGAGTCTCTCCCCCTGACCAGAACCATTACCTCATTCTGAACTGAATAATAATATTTTCCCTTTAATGTACCTTATATAAATCTGATTGCACAAATTGCTGATCCAATAAACTCGTCTCACCCATTACAAGATGCACAAGAAATATGCCGCCTCAAACACTAAATCAGAACTCATATGACGCCATCAATGCGCCTACAAGCTACAACTCAAATATGACACATAAGGAGGAACGAACTGTAGAAAAGAATTATCCTGTCCGCGTAACGAATAAAACGGACGAACATATGTTATGAACCCTTCTCAGAGGATGAGAAACAAGATATGTAGGAATAGATATAGGGAAACGTACTCAACATAACGCTATTGCGGCATGCAACCCAATCCAAACATGATAACGTTGCGACGTTCAACCCGATCCAAACATGATACCGTTGCGGCGTGCAACCCGATCCAAACATGATACCGTTGCGGCGTGCAACCCGATCCAAATAACGTACCCGTGGCGACGTGCTACCCGATCTACTCACAACAATAAATAAGGACATACCCCTCAAGCTAAAAGCTTCTACCTACGGAATACTGAATATTAGCCACAAGCATGCCAAGTGCAAAAATACAACTCTAGGGAGACGGATAGTGCAATATGCCACAAAACCCAAGCACGACTAAGGTGTGATAAATGATCTGCATCTCTAGAGCCATCCTTCTCATATGACACCACAAGCTGCACGGGACCTCAATACATGTGTGAACAATCAAGTCATCTCAATCTGGCATAACCCCCAAAGTTAACAACCAAAGGAATAGAGCGCCTTCCAGGCATAAACCCTCACATTAACGATAGTACCAAAAATATTCATACTTGGTTCCGATCTGTAACCATCAAGTGAATAGCACGTCACACTCATACAATTTTCCCATGGGGTACGCTCCCATGACCTTTCGCTCAGGTAGCCCAGTCCGCACATCCATACCACAAGTTGTACTAATCCTGTAAAGCTATTCAAAAACCCGCAATTCAATAAACAATGCTCTTTCCACAACACACCATTCCCAGGCTATACTAGAATAATGCCAGCTTACTCTGAACATCTAAATTCGTTTCCAGCTCATCCGAGCTTGTGACATCCTTGACAATACCAAACTGCAACCTTGATCCTCAGCTTTCAAATTCCCATGCCGCTTACTGCACCCATCATGCCACTATGCGAGAATACATGAATTTATCATAACTCCTGAACTACCAGTAGAATAAACACTTTATTGGCTAGAGACCTTTCACTTAGCTCATTTCAGAAGAGCCAACGCAACATGCAACTGAATTCCCAACCGCAGGAAATACAACCTCAAGCCGTAATCTAAACCGTCATAACTCTTCTGCAATCCATTTACACAACAAAGACATTTGAATCAAATACCTACAAAATCAATCAGATTATGGTGGTTGTCAAGCCCGCACGTACAACCGCAAAACACATGTATAACTTCACACAACGAAGGAACTAATCCTTGCCATAGTCATGCTTATTCAGCCATTACTAACCGACCCAACGTCTTGCAATTTACCCTTGACCTGCCTTAGAGATAATGTTAGCTCTATTCACAACATAACAAACTCAATCCGCACTCATCTCGAGTGACCCGAATCGCGAGACTACATCGTCTTAATACCCATGAACCATATCATACTTTCCTCCTATACTGCACCACATATCCCATGATAACATAGAATATTCCAAGTCTCATTCATAATCCACGATGAAAACTCGATCCTTAACCACACAACAGACCCGAAATCCTTAGGCATTGCACTTTAATTCTTGGACCCACTAGAACCGTTGTTGAGAGTCACACACTCCGACCTGATCTCGAATATAACCAAACTCCAATGCTTTGCTAACACATGAACACACCCTCAAAGAAACAACTGGCTGAATTATTTTCCTTGCACCTTACATCCACAAGAAGCATAAACTTTTGGCCTTCCTGAAACCCGCACCTCAATCGGTAAGGCAAAGTATGTCACCTATTTATTAAGTTCCTTGCTCGAATTACTTCTCATGTTTTCTTTTCTTAGTCATAATAGTTCACCAATGCACCGATAGCCGGAAACCGCAAAAGCAGACAACCACACGATCCAATCATAGGTGGTGGGGATCCCCCACTTAGGTTTAAGCTACAATCACATAATGTAGGGTCCGAAATAATTCCCCCTTTCAATTATCGTGATCTCGCACCGTTAACCCACAAAATTCTCAAAATCCTTTCGTTAAGCTTTCCATGAACATTCTGAATCATCGGCCACAATCACATATTCGACCCCTTATCGGGTAGCAAATAAAATTCTTCGTAGAAACTTCACCATCATCAAACAACCGTTATCCTACTAACAGGAGATAATCCACCTGTGAAATTCCATGCCGACATCTTCCAACGACGCCGCACCGGGTATAACTACCATGAGTTAATAATCCCCCTGAGCCCATGCTCTCCCAATAGCTATTCTTTCCCAATTGATATCAACTGAGAGTTCACAATATCATCCAAACTCAAGTCATATTGCATCTGAAACGATAGTCATATATTCACACCCCTCTTTATTTCAAGTAAACTCATTTCTGCCATATTAAATCTTTCTCCGTATAGTAACCATCACTCCAAATAAAATCCGTAGGCCAAATCACCTTCCATCATGATTCCCAAACTGTTCTACACTTTCTCAAGGCACACGACTATCCTGCCACGGAATCCATTGGCTACTCTACCACTCTCTCAATGCGGCTAAACCATCTCTTTCAAGCAACGTTTCGACCTTTCTTTTCATACTGGACCTGGTAGTAATTCAACCACCGTGAGACTTTTCCTTCCAAGTCCTTCCCTCTTACTTCACTGCCCCAATGTTGCATCAAATCAAAAATCTATCTCTGTAGCTCTGAACCAATAAAATGTTACCGACTCTAAGCCTCTTCGAAGAACATCTTTCTTCGAGCCATCAATATTAGAAATACTAATTCGATTCTAAACCGCTGCACGCAGCTATCTCTGTCAACCACCCCTCAGGCACCATTTCACAGCTCCCCGCCTCGAAGGCAAACTCCAATAAGACCATAACACCAGTGAACCATAATGTGTACAAATAAGGACGACGACACCACATCATAATAAAAATTCCATCACGCTCGAAAATACCAAGTCTCATTATTTCATCAACCAAACATGGACATCTATAGCCCGATTCCCTTCCCTCTACTGGAATTAAATGTTGAACCCCTTAATCTTGCACTGAGAAATCCTCTCTTCAAGCCATTCACTGCCTTAATTACATAAACAAACACCCTACCCTTACACCAACATTGTGCGATTACAATGCCTAAACATCGTAGCAATCCGTGCACAGTCTCAAAACCATAGAAAATATAGATACTGAGCTGGAAAAAAAGAACATCCTTCCCCAAGGCGACGATAATAGCCAGCCCAAACACGTAGGCACAAATATCCTGCACCGCATCTATAGTACCACTATAACTCCTCGATGCCCAATTGATAACAAGCTCTTCGCGTCGCATAAGATTGAGTAAGAAGGAAAATAAATACACAAGCCTCAATCGTATCAAACTGCACGATGAGGAAATCAAGAAGGAAAGTGCTCCTAACAGCCCTATAGCCGCTCGAAGATAAGTACAGACGTCTCCATACTGATCCGTAAAACTCGACTATACTTGATCATGACTCGTGAGACCTAAGTGAACCTAATGCTCTGATACCATGCTGTCACGACCCAAAATACACTATAGGACGTGATGGAACCTTACGTCGCCGTCAGGTAAGCCAACAGTGATTTACCAATTCAACTACTCATTTTAATATTTGAAATCATACGTTTACTTAATTGAATAGTATAAAATAGAATTTACAGAGTGAATACAAATGTTTACACGAACCACCATAAAGAGTACCCTTAAGGAAAACCCCCAAAACTCGGTGTCATAAGTGCGTGAGCATCAACTAGGAAATATAATACAATACAACATATGCGTAGAATAAAAATTAGACAGAAAAAAATATATAAATAACTCTGATGGAGACTCTATAGGCTACGGAGCGTAACATGGAAAGCATCTCACGGTAAAGTCCCCGCAATAGCCGTGCCGTTGCGCCCAAATGACCACCAGACATATAAGTACATGCACAAAAAATGTAGTAAGTGTAGTATGAGTACGTAAATCAATGCATACCCAGTAAGTATCTAGCCTAACCCTAGAGAAGTAGTGACGAGGGTTTGACATCGACAGTTACTAGTGGTCCAATAACACAAATACGGTAGAAGTAAATAGATGTGAACCAGAGAAAATAAATGAAGTAACAAGTATAATACGTGGTACAATCCTCCTCTCAGCAATAGCTCAAACTCTCAGCTATTGTTTACCTCATCAATCGGAGTACATATATATAATGGACCTTACCAGATAAGTCGTCACGGTGAAATCAGGAAGAACTCAGAGATATGCTGGCTTCCTGCCAATTATTACGCACAATTTCATAGGAGTATTTTATAGAACTGCCGAGGATACGGCCCGATCCAACATAACATTACCAAACCATAGATACATCTATTTTATTGCCTAGGCGAACGGCCCGCTCCCCTTAGAGTGTGGTACATTAATCCATGTCGTGGGGTATGGCTCGTTCCCATTAGTGTTAGCACTGCCGAGGGTCGAACGACACGAACCATAGATGTATCTATCCTGCCGAGGCGAACGGCTCAATCCTATTAGAATAAGAAGCTTTGATGGGTCCTCGACCCCACTCACGAATAGTCATGTGAGTTATAGATTTTAAGGGAACTTTCCTATGAGAACGAATAACGCGGGAGAATTTCGTAGGGAGTACAATTAAATCCGCGACTTATCATGAAGCCCGTCAAATCTCTACAATAGCAAGCCTATCACTCTATGCAAATCTAGTTTCAAGTCGTAATGTAAAATAAGGGAATTTATTAGGTAAGGGGAAACTAAAATAATACAGTTATAGCATGATGTGAGCCTAAGTCTACCCCTACATAGCATGAATCTAGCTACATACGGATTATCGTCACCTTGTGCATAAGTTGCCCCCGCAATAAGTAACACATAAAAAATACTTCACTTAGGGGTAGTTTCTCCCTCACATAGTTAGACAAGAGACTTGCCTCACTCCGAAGTTCCATAACCGGCTCCAAGGCTTCTCTAACACCTCAAACCAAGGCCCGTCAATCCAAAACTATTCAAACAACATGCAAACCAGTCAAAATATATTGAAATATCCATAATTAATAATTTTAAATAATTACTTTCAAAATCTCAAAATTTCTACCAATTTTCATACTTGAATCCATATAAAAACCATGTGTTTAACTCACAATGTGAATAAATCACTTAGCCCATTATAGTTGATGAAGATGGCACTCAAAAAGTGCTCCAAAATCGGCTCACATACATGAAATGAGATGCAAATGGGCCAAACCCCCATTTTAAAGAACCCTCACTATGCAGCGTAAATTTCGCTTCTGCAGTGAGAAGGTCGTTGCTGCGACAGCCGCTTCAGTGACAACTACTTCAGCTACAGCTGCTTCTGGGGCTCCAAGTCTCGCACCTGCGAGAAACCAAGCCAAGGTCGTTTGCCGCTTCTGCGGAACTCATGCGCATCTGGGCTGCCAATTCCACAGGTGCGGTCCCGATTTTGTGGCGAGATGGCCGCATCTACGGTCTCAGCAATGCCCAATGAAATATGCATCTGTCCCTTTTGGCCGCTTCTATGGCTCCGCACCTACGGCCAAAACCTCGCAGGTGCGATTATAGCAGAAGACAACTGCTTCAGACTTTCTTCCAAGTCCAAACTCGATCCGTTGACTATCCATAATCCACCTGAGGCCCTCGGGACCTTAACCAAATATACCAACACATCCCAAAATGCAATACAATCTTAGTCAAAGCCTTAAATTACGTCAAACAACGTCAAAATCATGAATTCCGCCTCATATCAAACTTATAAATTTTTGAATTTCCAAATTCTATATCTTGTGTCGAAACATATCAAATCAAGTTTGGCCGACCTCAAAATTTGCACACAAGTCATAAATGACATGGCAAAGCTATTCCATGGCTCGAAATCCCAAACGAACATCGATAACATGATCCGCTTCAAGTCAAACTTAAGAATTTCTTAAACTTTCAAAATATCAACCTTCCATAATAAGCGTTGAAATGCTCCCGGTTGATCTGATACTCAACTCGAACATACGCCCAAGTCTAAAACCATCATACAAACCTATTGGAACCATCAAATTCCGATTCTGAAATTGTTTAGTCAAAAGTCATTCCTTAGTCAATGCTTCCAACTCAAAGCTTCCGAAATTATAATTTTCTTCCCAAATCTACTCTGAACTTCCCAAAATTCAATTCCGACCACACGTGCCAGTCAATATACCTGAAGTGAAGCTACTCAAGGCCCCAAACAACTGAATGACCTGCTAGAGCTCGAAATGACCGGTCGGGTCATTACAAGGTCAGTCATCTCTAAGTGCCCTCCTAACTCATAGTTTATCTCATGCTCCATCAGTTTGGGGTTCATCTGTGCCAGGTCCTTCTAATAGTTATTCTTGTTCTCGGGGTCTGATTCAGTACATGCCACCATTATTAGAGCGGAGTTGGTTGGAGTGTGGAGAGTTTGGTCATGTGAAGAGGCATTGTCCCCGTCTTTAGTTAGTCCAGTTCAGCAGATGGGCCAGGCTATGACTTTTGCACTAGTTACTTCACCACCAGTTCAGCTAGCTCGGGGTGGGCCTCAGGAATCTAGAGGTCTCCCTAGAGGGGGAGGCCAATAAGGGGCGGTCAGGCTCGATGCTATGATTTCCCTACCAGACCACAGGTTGTTGCTTCAGACGCAGTGATCACAGGTATTGTCTCAGTATGCCATAGAGATGCTTCCATATTATTTGACCATGGTTCTACTTATTCATATGTATCATCATATTTTTCTTGTTATTTAGATATGCCCCGTGTGTCGTTAGTTTTGCTTGTTCATGTATCTATGTCGGTAGGTGATTCTATTGNCCATATTATTTGACCCTGGTTCTACTTATTCATATGTATCATCATATTTTTCTTGTTATTTAGATATGCCCCGTGTATCGTTAGTTTTGCTTGTTCATGTATCTATGTCGGTGGGTGATTTTATTATTTTGAACTATGTGTATCGGTCGTGTGTGGTGACCATTGGGGGATTTGAGATGAGAGTTGATCTCTTATTGCTTAGTACGGTTGATTTTGAAGTGATTTTGGGCATGGATTGTTTGTCCCCATATCATGCAATTCTAGATTGTCACGCTAAGACCGTGACATTGTTGATGCCGGGGTTACCCAGGATCGAGTGAAGAGGTTCTCTAGACTATGTTACCAATAGGGTGATTTCATATCTTAAGGCCCAACGGATGGTTAGGATGGGGTGTTTGTCATATTTGGCTTTTGTGAGTGATGTTGGTGCTGATACTCCTACCATTGATTCTGTTCTGGTAGTGCAAGACTTTCCGGATGTATTTTCTGTAGACTTGCCAGGCATGCCACTTGATAGGGACATCAATTTTGGTATTGACTTGGTGCCGGGAACACAACCTATTTCTATACCTCCTTATCGTATGGCACCAGCAAAGTTGAAGAAATTGAAAAAGCAACTTCAGGAACTTCTTGATAAGGGGTTAATTAGGCCTAGTGTGTCGCCTTGGGGTGCACTGGTTCTGTTTGTGAAGAAGAAGGATGGTACTATACGGATGTGCATTGGCTATAGACAACTGAATAAGGTTACAATTAAGAACAAGTAACATTTTCCACGCATTGATGACCTGTTTGACCATTTTCAAGGAGCTAGAGTGTTCTCTAAGATTGATTTGGGGTCTGGGTATCATCAGTTGAAGATTCAGGACTCTGATATTCTGAAGACGGCTTTCAGGACCCACTATGGTCATTATGGCTTTATTCTAAGTTCTCCAAGTGTGAGTTTTGGCTTAGTTTAGTGGCATTTTCTAGGCATGTGCTTTCCAGCGAGGAATCATGGTATTATCATCAGAGATTCGGCATTTTCTTGGCTTGGCCTGGTATTATCATCGCTTCATAGAGGGTTTCTCGTTCGATGCAGTGCCTTTGACCAGGTTGACCTATAAGGGTGCTCTATTCAGGTGGTCTGATGAGTGTGAGGAGAGATTTCAGAAGCTCAATACTGCCTTGACCACAACTCTGGTTCTAGGTTTGCCTTCAGCATCGAGTTCTTATACAGTGTATTGTGATGCTTCTCGAATTGGTATTGGGTGTATCTTGATGCACGCAGATAGTGATTTCTTATGCTTCACGCCAGTTGAAGCCTCATAAGAAGAACTACCCCGTTCATGATTTGGAGTTAGCAATCATGCATTGAAGATTTTGAGGCATTATCTCTATAGCATGTTTTGTGAGGTATTTACAGATCATCGGAGTCTTCAGCAAAGATGGTTGGAGCTATTAAAAGACTATGATATTACCAATTTGTATCATCCCAGGAAAGCCAATGTGGTGGCCGGTACCTTGAGTAGAAACGCGGTGAGTATGGGTAGCCTTGCATATATTCCTATTGGTGAGAGACTACTTGCATCAGATATTCAGTCCTTAGCCAATCGGTTCGTGAGGTTAGATGTTTCGGAGCCTAGTCGGGTTCTAGCTTGCGTGGTTTCTTGGTCTTCTTTATATGATCGCCTTAGAGAGCGTCTGTATGATGACCCCTGTTTGCTTGTCCTTAAGGATGCGATTCAGAATGGTGATGCCAAGGAGATTTCTATTGGAGATGATGGGGTGTTGCAAATGCAGTGACAGATTTGTGTGCCCAATGTGGATGGGTTACGTGAGTTGATTCTTGAGGAGGCCCAGAGTTCTCGGTATTTCATTCATCTGGGTGTCACGAAGATGTATCAAGACTTGAGGCAGCACTATTAGTGGTAGTTGGGCTCCCACGGACTTTGACAAAATTTGATACTATTTAGGTGATTGTAGACCGATTGACTAAGTCCGCGTACTTCATTCTAGTTGGGACTACCTATTCTTCAGAGTGGTTGGCTGAGATCTATATCCGTGAGATTATTCACCTTCATGGTGTGCTAGTATTTATTATTTCAGATAGGGGCATGTAGTTCACATCGCAATTTTGGAGAGCAGTGCAGAGAGAGATAGGCACACAGGTTGAGTTGAGTACAACATTCCACCCTCTGTCGGACAGACAGTCCAAGCGCACTATTCAGATATTGGAGGATATGCTACGCGCTTATGTCATGGATTTCAGGGGGGGTTAGGATTAGTTTCTATCACTTGTAGAGTTTTCCTTCAATAATAACTACCAATCGAGTATTCAGATGGTTCCGTATGAGGCCTTGTATGAAAGGCGGTGTCGGTCTCCGGTTGTTTTGTTTAAGTGGGGTGAGTCTAGGCTATTGGGTACTGATTTGGTTTAGGATTCTTTGGAAAGGTTTATATGATTCAAGATCGACTTCATACGGCACAGTCTAGACATAAGAGTTTCGCCGATGGGAAGGTTCGTGATGTTGCTTACATGGTGGGAGAAAAGGTATAGCTTAGAGCTTCACCCATGAAGGGTGTTATGAAGTTTGGGAAGAAGTTTGGTATATTGGACCTTTTGAGGTTATTGAGAGGATTGGAGATATAGCTTACAAGCTTGCATTGCCACCTAGTCTATCGAGTGTTCATCCGGTGTTTCATGTTTTTATGCTCCGGAAGTATTTCGGTGATCGGTCTCATCTTTTGAACTTCAGAACGGTTCAAATAGATGGGGATTTAAAATGATGTGGAGTCGGTGGCCATTTTAGATCGGCAGGTTCGAAAACTGAGATTAAAGAATATAGCTTTAGTGAAAGTGCAGTGGAGAGGACAATTGTAATGACCCGGCCATTCATTTTGAGTGTTGCAACCACGTTCCCTCATTTGTTACGCAGGAGCAAGTCCGTAAATGTGGGACTTGGACCCTAGAAGCGATAGGACGTAGTTTATGTGAGTTCCGCAGATGCAGAAATTAGACCGCATAAGTGATGAAATGGCTGCAGGTTTGGAAGGCATGGACAGAATTATGTTCGAAGGGTTTTTGGGATTTTGTCATTTTGGACTTTGCAAGATCTGAATAAGGCGATGTTTTAGATGGGTTTCGAGTGTTTTCTTGAGGTAAGACACTTTTGATAATTTTTATTCAATAATCTTGATTACCCATTGAATTTCCCACCTTGTTTATGTGTTTTTACGGTGTAATTTTGGGAGTTTTGGGCTACGGATTTAAGAGTTAAATTTGGGGATTTGAGTGACGATTTGGTGTCGGAATTTGGTAAATTTGGTATGGTTGGACTTGTGATTGAATGGGTGTTCGGACTTGTGGTTGAATGGGTGTGGACCCAGGGTTAACTTTTGAGTTGACTTTTGGACTTTTGATTAAGAACTTAGCATTTTCATATGAAATTGATTCCTATAGCTTGTGTTGATTGTATAAAATTGTTTGTGGCTAGATTCAAGATGTTCGAAGGCTGATTCGCAAGGCAAAGGCTTATTGGAGTAGATATTTTCACGGTTTGAGGTATATAACACTTCTAAACTTGGTTCTGAGAGTACGAATCTATGAATTACGGGTTATGTGATTGGTTTTGTGGTGACGCACATGCTGGGTGACGGGTGTGTTGGGTGCACCGTAAAAATTATGATCTGATTAATTCTGTGGTACTGTGTAGTCATCAGACTTTGTAGCCATCCATGTGATCTCTATGTGTTAGTGTAATTGAGTTAGCCTATATGTTATCTTGTTGAGACCCACGGTGGTTGTTTCTGCTTTTGAATTATTTGCTTAGATGGCGATTTTGTACTCAGTCACATCTATTATTTGCATATCATATCTCAATCTCTGTTACTATTATTGTTATGTCATATATCATTTTTTGGGCTAATTGGCATGAGATTTGTGATCCCGAGAGACTGGAGAGATTGATGACTGAGTTGGGGCCTGAGATTCATGCTGTGATTTAGATTTGTAGATCGAGTTGCACACCGCAACAAGCCTTATGGCTATATGTGGATCAAGTTGCATGATGCAACAAGCCTTATGGCTATATGTGGATCGGGTTACATTCCGCAACAAGCCTTATGGCTGCATGTGGATCGAGTTGCACGCTGCAACAAGCCTTATAGCTATATGTGGATTGGGTTGCGCGCCACAATAAGCCTTATGGCCAATATGGATCGGGCTCCATGCCGCAGCAGATACGGTACTCTGTTGAGTGATTGAGTGTGACAAGTGAGAATTGAGATAGTTAGATTGAGTGCTCTGAGAGTGTGAGTACTTGAGGCTTTTATTGTGTTGCATCACATACGATATTCATATTGGCATATAGATATAGAGATGTCATATTTCTCATATCAGTCACACTTGGCATATTTTATCTATGTTGAACTTAATTGTTAAACCTGGAAGCATGTCTACATTTTCTGTATTGTTAAATTCTGTATTTTTACTGTATTAGTTGAGCTCGTCACTTCTTTCAGCCCAAAGGTTAGACTTGTTACTTATTGAGTTGCTTGTACTCACACTACACCCTGCACTTCGTGTGCAGATCCAGGTGTTTTCGGGCACAGTGGTTAATGATCTTAGAGTTTTTGCTCGTTTGAGATCATCGAGGTAGCTGTTTTGGCGTCCGCAGACCTTGACTCTCCTCTTCTATCTCTTAGTTTTACTTATGTTATTCTACCTTTCTAGACGGTGTTTCAGAAAATGTTGTTGTATAGATTCTCATGTACTCGGTATCACTATTGTATTCTACTTGGGGAAAATTATATTCGAGTCGTAGTTGGGTATATCAGCTATTTATGAGATTTATTACTGTTAAACTTGCTTTTACTTAATTTTAATACAAAATACCTAGTTTTATTATGAATGTCGGCTTGCCTAGATAGGTGACAGGTGCCTTCACGACATGTCGAGTTTTGGGTCGTGACAAGTTGGTATCGGATCATACATTACATAGGTCTCAAAAGTCATGAGCAGATTTACTAGTAGTCTTGGGATTCGGTACGGAGACATTTGTACTTATCTTCGAGAGGTTGCCGAACCGTAAGGAAAACTTCACTTTCTTGTATTCTTGTCGTGCGAATTTGTTGTTTCCGGGAACTAAACTTATATTATCTTATTCTCTTGCAGATAGTGAGGACACGTGCTACCGGATCGGGCGGATGGCCACATGTACCACCAGCTAGGTCCACGAGAGGTCGGGGCCACAATAGAGGCTGAGGTGCGCTCTTACAACACCTAGAGCAGCACATGTAGACCCATTAGTTACTCCAGCTCAGGCGCAGACTCCAGATGTGGTTGAGTCGGTGGGACCAGCTCAGGCACTAGCTATGCCCATTGTGATTCCAGGCCTTCAAAAGGCTCTGGCCAATAGAGAGGGAGAGGATTAGGAGGTTCCTCCACTTTTCAGGCTGGGGGAGGTGCTCAAACTCCCGCCGCACGTACTTCATAGCAAGTGGTGCATGGACTTCTGACAACGGGGGTATTGCCAGCCTAGTCGGTTGCAGTTTCTCAGGCCCAGGTGCGTCCCGTTATGAGTGACGATGAGTAGAAGAGACTAGAGAGATTTGGGAGGGCCAATCCTCCAACATTCAGTAGGGCTGAGTTTAGGACACTCGGGACTTCTTGGATAAGTGTCAGCGGATTCTTCGCATGGCGGGTATTCTAGAGACTAGTGGGGTATCATTTACTACTTTTCAGTTGGAGGGTCAGCCTTTAGAAGGTGGGAGGCCTATGAGCGGAGAAGGCCAGCCTATGTTGCACCACTTTCAGGGCATGAGTTCTCTGTCCTCTTCTTGGAGAAGTTCATGCCACCGACTTGCAGAAAAGAGTTATGTAGGCAGATTGAGCATCTACGCCAGGAGAACATGTCTATGACCCATTATGAGATGAGATTTTTAGAGTTGGCTCGTCACGCAATCCGGTTGGTTCCCATGGAGAGAGAGAGGATTAGGAGGTTCATTGATGGACTCAACTATCAGTTACGTTTTGTTATGACTCAGGAGAATGCATCAGGTGCTAGGTTCGATGAGGTGGTTGATACTGCGCGATGGCTAGAGTTGGTCCGTAGTCAGGAGAATGAGGAGGGGGAGTCCAAGTGGCCTCGTGTTTCGGGTGGTTTCAGTGATGTTCCTTCTGGGGGCACTCCTACCACAATAAGGGTCATTCTTATAGGCCCGCTCAGATGGCTCATCAAGTACATAGTGGTGCATCAGCTAGCCATGGTTCATACAGTCCTCGCTTGGGGCAGTCATCTCTCAGTGCTCTCCCAACTCAGAGGTCATCTCATGCTCCTTCAATTCAGGGTTCATCTACACCAGGTTCGTCTAGCGGTTATTCTGGTTTTCGGGTCCGATTCAGTCACCACACCATTGATGGATAGGGGTTGCTACGAGTGTGCGGAGCTTGGGCAAATCAGTAAGGAGTGTCCCCATCTCCCGATACTCCTACTATTTATTCTATCCCGGTAGTGGGAGACTTTTCGGATGTGTTTCCTATAGACATGTCGGGCATGCTACCCGACAAGGATATTGATTTTGTTATTGACTTGGTGCTGGGAACTCAGCCTGTTTCTATTCATCTGTATCGTATGGCACTATCAGAGTTGAAAGAATTGAAAGAGCAGCTTCAGGATCTCCTTGATAAGGGGCTTACTCGGCCTAGTATGTCACCCTGGGGTGTACCAGTTCTGTTTATGAAGAAGAAGGATGGTACTATGCGGATATGCATCGACTATAGGCAGTTGAACAAAGTTACAATCAAGAACAAGTACCCTTTGTCCCGCATTGATGATCTATTTGACCAGCTTCAGGGAGTGAGGGTGTTCTCTAAGATCTATTTGAGGTCTGGGTTTCACCAGTTAAAGATTCGGGACTCATGTATTCTGAAGACGACATTCAGGATCAGCTACGGTCACTATGATTTCCCTGTGATGTCTTTTGGGCTGACCAACGCCCCAGCAGCATTCATGCACTTGATGAACAGTGTATTTTATCCATATCTTGATTCTATTGTCATAGAAATCATTAATGATAGCTTGGTGTACTCACGTAGCCAGGAGGAGCATGCCCGACATTTGAGGATTGTACTGCAGAGATTGAGGGAGGAGAAGCTTTATTCCAAGTTCACCAAGTGTGAGTTTTGGCTTAGTTCGGTGGCATTCCTGGGGCATGTGGTGTCCAGTAAGGGGATTAAGATGGATCCAAAGAATATAGAGGCGGTTCAGATTTGGCCCAGACTGTCTTCATCTACTGAGATTCAGAGTTTTCTCGGCTTGGCTGGAAATGATCGTCGCTTTGTGGAGGGTTTCTCGTCCATTGCAGTGCCTTTGGACAAATTGACCCAGAAGGATGCTCTATTCAGGTGGTCGGGTGAGTGTGAGGAAAGCTTTCAGAAGCTCAATACTGTCATTACCACAACTCCAGTTCTAGTGTTGTCTTCAGCGTCAGGCTCTTATACAATGTATTGTGATGCTTCTCGGAGTGGTATTGGGTGTTTCTTGATGCAGGAGGGTAGGGTGATTGCTTATGCTTCGCGCCAGTTGAAGCCTCGTGAGAAGAACTACGTTGTTCATTATTTGGAGTTGGCAGCCATCATTCATGTGTTGAAGATTTGGAGGCATTATCTCTACAGTGTGTCATGTGAGGTATTTACGGGTCATCGGAGTCTCCAGCACTTGTTCAAACAAAAGGATTTACATTTGAGGTAGCGGAGATGGTTGGAACTGCTGAAGGACTATGATATTACCATTTTGTATCATCTCGAGAAGACCAATGTGGTATCCGATGCCTTGAGTCAAAAGGCTATGAGTATGGGTAGCCTTGCACTCATTCTTGTTGGTGAGAGATCGCTTGCATCAGATGTTCAGGCCTTGGCCAACCAGTTCATGAGATTAGATATTTCAGAACCCAGTCGGGTTCTAGCTTGTGTGGTTTATCGGTCTTTCTTATATGATCGCATCAGAGAGTGTCAGTTTGATGATCCTCATTTTCTTATCCTTAAGGATACGATTCAGCACGGTGATGCCAAGGAGGTTACTATTGGGGATGATGAGGTGTTACCAATGCAGGGTCAGATTTGTGGGCCCAATGTGGATGGGCTACGTGAGTTGATTCTTGAGGAGGCCCACAATTTGCGGTATTCCATTCATGCGGGTGCCGCAAAGATATATTAGGACTTGGGGCAGCACTATTGGTGAATAAGGATGAAGAAGGATATAGTGGGGTTTGTAGCCCGGTGCCTAAATTGTCATGAGGTGAAGTATGAGCATCAGAGACCGGGTGGATTGCTTTAGAGGCTTGAGATTCCGGAGTGGAAATAGGAGTATATCACCATAGATTTCGTAGTTGGGCTCCCACGGTTTTCGAGGAAGTTTGATGCTATTTGGGTGATTGTGGATCAGTTGACCAAGTCTGCGCACTTTATTCTAGGTGGGACTACTTATTCTTTGGAGCGGTTGGCTGAGATCTACATCCGGGAGATTGTTCGCCTTCACGGTGTGCCGGTGTCCATCATTTTAGATCGAGGTACGTAATTTACATCGCAGTCTTGGAGAGCAGTGCAGTGAGAGCTAGGCACACAAGTGGAGTTGAGTACAACATTCCACCCTTAGACGGACGGACAGGCTGAGCGAACTATTCAGATATTGGAGGATATGTTAGGCATTTCTGTCATAGATTTTGGGGGTTCCTGGGATTCGTTTTTGCCTCTTGCCAAATTTGTTTACAACAATAGGTACCAATCGAGCATTCAGATGGCTCCGTATGAGGATTTGTATGAGAGACGATGTCGGTCTCCGGTGGGTTGTTTTGAGCCGGGTGAGGCTAGGCTATTGGGTACTGACCTAGTTTAGGATGCTTTGGACAAGGTTAAATTAATTTAGGATTGGCTTCGCACGGCACAGTCTAGACAGAAAGGTTCGTGATGTTGCTTACATGGTAGGGGGAAGGTACTACTCAAGGTT
>AWOL01S0080841.1:14025-38531 GCA_000715115.1 Nicotiana otophora | reverse complement strand
ATACTTTTACATGTATCCCTTTACTTTGGGTGCGTTTTCTTTGAGTGGAGAGCTTGATTCCGTAATTGCGGAGTTTTTCCTTCACTACCAGGTGTGTTTTTGGCACAGGTAAGTCCTTCAGTTTGGAGGACGTCCGCCTTCCTTCGACACTTGTGCTAGGAGACTGGAACTGACCTTAGCTCATATGATGAATCTCTATTCTTCCAAAATCTTCTGTGGGGGAATGATAAACCTCTGCAAGCATGGACACCATACTTTCTGTCTAGCATGGATAATGACAACGACCGTGGGTGGATGGAACTGTTCGTTGCAGTCGCCACCAACGACATCATTTCGGCAACGACATCATCCTTTCCGGCCGCTTGGAACCAAATTCGTAAGCTCTTTGTTTAGTATTTCCTTTTACTAAATATTTTTTTATAGCCGTATTATCCTCCATCCTTCATTTGTTTCAGCAACTCGATGGATACCACTGGTGATGGAAGGCTTGGACTGGTGGATTCAAAAGATCTTGGACATCACGACGCCCAAAACTCGTTTGTGGAATGAACTGCCCTTAAATACTGGTGGAAGGCCAAAAATCATGGTAATTTTAAATACCTTGATTCTGTTTTTTTGTATATGGAGAACTCGGTTGAACCCTTCTGACTTGTTCACGAAATTAGGTCTACCTGCGGGCTCTGTTGTTATCCCCGAGGAGGATGTCTTGGTTGATCATGTTGATGCAGCGAGGCTGCTACAGGAGGAACTTACTCGAACATGTATCTCCTGGATTGTTTCGGGCACAAATACTTCTTTACGGAGTCCCCGTCCGGAAGGTAAACAACCGAAGAGAATATGTTCCTCCGCGACAGGGGAAAATAATAAGAGGGCAAAGATTGATGCCCCCGAGTCATCTCCGGTGGAGATGGTAACTGGTCCTCCTTCCAGGCCGGTTATAGACATCGTGATGACTTAAAATGATGAAGAAGCTAGTGATGAGGGAGCTTCTCTTCATAGAAGACAACGATCCTCATCGTCTCAACAGGATGCTCGACTTGTTGAGAGAGTTACACCAAACGAGGATGATGCCTCGGCACTTTGGGGAGAGTTTGATTTGGTAGATAATATCAACTCCCATTTTCGGGCCCCAATTGTTGTGCCCGGTACTGTNTTTACTTTGGGTGCGTTTTCTTTGAGTGGAGAGCTTGATTCCGTAATTGCGGAGTTTTTCCTTCACTACCAGGTGTGTTTTTGGCACAGGTAAGTCCTTCAGTTTGGAGGACGTCCGCCTTCCTTCGACACTTGTGCTAGGAGACTGGAACTGACCTTAGCTCATATGATGAATCTCTATTCTTCCAAAATCTTCTGTGGGGGAATGATAAACCTCTGCAAGCATGGACACCATACTTTCTGTCTAGCATGGATAATGACAACGACCGTGGGTGGATGGAACTGTTCGTTGCAGTCGCCACCAACGACATCATTTCGGCAACGACATCATCCTTTCCGGCCGCTTGGAACCAAATTCGTAAGCTCTTTGTTTAGTATTTCCTTTTACTAAATATTTTTTTATAGCCGTATTATCCTCCATCCTTCATTTGTTTCAGCAACTCGATGGATACCACTGGTGATGGAAGGCTTGGACTGGTGGATTCAAAAGATCTTGGACATCACGACGCCCAAAACTCGTTTGTGGAATGAACTGCCCTTAAATACTGGTGGAAGGCCAAAAATCATGGTAATTTTAAATACCTTGATTCTGTTTTTTTGTATATGGAGAACTCGGTTGAACCCTTCTGACTTGTTCACGAAATTAGGTCTACCTGCGGGCTCTGTTGTTATCCCCGAGGAGGATGTCTTGGTTGATCATGTTGATGCAGCGAGGCTGCTACAGGAGGAACTTACTCGAACATGTATCTCTTGGATTGTTTCGGGCACAAATAATTCTTTACGGAGTCCCCGTCCGGAAGGTAAACAACCGAAGAGAAGATGTTCCTCCGCGACAGGGGAAAATAATAAGAGGGCAAAGATTGATGCCCCCGAGTCATCTCCGGTGGAGATGGTAACTGGTCCTCCTTCCAGGCCGGTTATAGACATCGTGATGATTTAAAATGATGAAGAAGCTAGTGATGAGGGAGCTTCTCTTCATAGAAGACAACGATCCTCATCGTCTCAACAGGATGCTCGACTTGTTGAGAGAGTTACACCAAACGAGGACGATGCCTCGGCACTTTGGGGAGAGTTTGATTTGGTAGATAATATCAACTCCCATTTTCGGGCCCCAATTGTTGTGCCCGGTACTGCGAGGCTGAGTACCGGGTCCTTAATGTCTTTGGTTGGCGAGCATCCAACAACCAGCACTGCATTTGATGCAGCTGCTTCTCACTCTTCAACTCCATCAGCTTCATCTTCATCTTCACCAATACCAGCAATTGCTACATCATTTCCATCTTCATCCACTCTTCCACTAGCAGTTGCTACATCGCCTCCACCAGCCATACCTGACCAAGAAGAGGGTGTTCCTCTTCCACAGTCCCCAATTCATGGGAATTTGGGGCAAAATTATGTTTCCCTTCTGAAGATCCACAAAGGAGGAGGAATGTTACTCTTTCGGTCTCTATCGGATGCAACTTGCTATCCCGTCCGGTGGAGCTTGCTACTTATCTAAAGCCTTTGGCTTCAAAGAAAGACTGGGAAAAGATTCAGGCACTCTCAGGAGAGTGTTTGTTGAATAATGCCATGCACAACGCCGCAGCGGTATGTTCCTCTCTTCCTTTGTTATTTCTTCTACTTTTGTATGAATGTATTCTAAGTTTTACTTCTTCTTGTTTTGTAGGCCAACTTTCTTGCTTCTGAGGGCTTTCAGAGGTTGATTCGTGAGAATGAGGAACTTACTTCTTAACGGAATCAGCTTTTGGTGGAACAGGACCGAACTTTTCTCTACCTCTCGAAACTGGAAACCAAAGCTACTGAGGTTGTTGTTTTGGAGGCTTGTTTGCAGCAAAGCGAGCAAGAAGTGGTAACCCTTAGCCAAGTAATTGGCCCGCTGACGGTTAGATTTGATGAAGCCAAGACCAAATGGGCTGAAGTCCAGGACGTCGCTCTTGCTGTAACCGAACGCGAGGCCACCTCCGCTGAAAGAGTGATTAACTTATAGGCAACCTTGAACTCCAAAATTGAAGAGCTTGCTGTTGCGGGGGAAAAATATGCCTAGCTAGAAGAGAAGTACAGGAAAACTATCAAGCATAATAGGCTCTTTAGTTCAACTGTCCGTGACCTTGATGTCAGCCTCATATCGGCTAGGTCCGCCCGAGAAAACCTTTATGCCGAGGTAACCCAACTCAAAGAAGAAATCAAGAGCCGAAAGGCTTCACTCGTTGTTGAAAAAACAAAACCGCCTTGTACAACATGAGGAGAAAAACCTTGGAAGAGGCCAAAGCTGGTGTCATTGACTTTGATGCCGAAATTGCTAAGGCACACAAGCTTGTGTTAGCTGCTAAAAGTGGACTCCCATCAAGGTCTGATGTGCCTGGCCCTTCTGGTTCTGGTTCCGAGTTTTCGGGAATTGAAGAAGAATTGGAAGATGATGATGCCAAAGGCCAAACTGACGAAACTGTTGAGCCACCGCTGGACCCACCTATTTCTCCCGGGGATGCAAACACTTCTCTTCCTCCTGGTTTCGGAGGCACTGAAGTTTAGCTTTTCTTTTCTTTTTCCCATTTTGTAATTTTACCGTTTTGCCACGTCTTTGTAAAGAAAGACATATTTTTTCTCAAGTATTGTTTGAGTCTTACTTTCGTTTGAATATCCATGAAAGTCTTTAACCTTTGCATTTGCTTCAGAATTATGCGCACGGTTTTTTATTCGCGCTTTACTATGTGTAGTCTCTGATGCATTTTCCTCGAAGCACTTTGGTTCCGAGCATTATCCCTTTTACGTGAGGGTTTCTATAAGTATTTGCGCAAGTTTACTTTTTGCGTCCTTTTGTGTATGTCTTCGGGCGCATTTTTCCTCGAAGGCATTTTAATTTCGGGCATAAATTCTTCCGAAACCAACACTTTAAAGTGAGGGTTTTCATAAGAGAGGGCCCTCTTATGTTTACGGTGCTCTTGAAGAGGACGTCTCCTGTTCATTATGTCACTAACATTTGACGTACTTGTTTAACTTTCAAATGACAAAGTTAGTTCATCGTTCAGACAAGAAACAAGATAAAAATAAAAAGATTTCTTTTCATATAATTCTTTCTGTTTTCAAAAGCACACAAGCATTTATTATGCTAAGAAATTGCCATTACTTGTGGCTAGCATTTATTATGCTAAAGAGAAATTGCCATTACTTGTGGCTATCTTCTACAACTTATTTCTACGGGGCTAGTTGCGTAGTCCCCCGTCTCGATGATGCTTTTAGTTTCCGAATTTTTGTTTTTCGGTTGATGTGGCGGTCAATGTTGTCGTATCCTCATATCCCCCCCCTCCAGTATTCGAATGCGAAGAATGCGAATTGGAACACTGGAAGTCTTGTTTCTTCAAAGATCCCATCAATGAATTGCTAGATAATCCTTAACTCAGCAACATACCTTACTTCCCCTTAGGAATCCATGCTATCGAGCGAAAGAATATCTAACAATCCTCTAACGGTTTGTGCTCGTGAGCAGTCGGGTAACCTCTGTTTGGTAGCAAACTTAACTTCCCAGTGGGAATTTTCTATCGAACCAAAAATTATCTAACCATCCCCGAGTGGAAGCTTGTTTTTTGCCTTGCTATCAAAGGTCTTATTGATGATGTCTTCATAATATGCTTTCTATTGCTGCCTCATTAAAAACCTTGCCAGAAAAATCC
This sequence comes from Nicotiana otophora, assembly GCA_000715115.1. Lineage (NCBI taxonomy): Eukaryota > Viridiplantae > Streptophyta > Magnoliopsida > Solanales > Solanaceae > Nicotiana > Nicotiana otophora. The sequence continues at coordinate 33,711 of AWOL01S0080841.1, read as the reverse complement.
AATTGGGACAAAAACTGAACGAAGGAAAAAAGAGTGCAGCACATACTTTCCGCTTGAGTAATGTTCAACAGCAATAATACCTTTTGAGGTGTTCCACGTTCCAGTTGCTAGGCAACTTGTCTCCATTCTGGTTCTCCAACTCGTATGAACCTTTCCCAATGATAGCTGAAATCTGGTAGGGACCTTCCCATGTTGGACCTAGCTTCCCCGCGTTGAGCGCCCAGGTATTTTGGGTTACTTTTCTCATAACCAAATCTCCTACTTTGAAATAACGGAGATTGGCTCTTCGATTATAATATCACTCCATTCTCTGCTTTTCCGCTTCCATTCATACACGCCCCAAGTCCCTGCATTCCCCGAGCAATTCCAAGTTGATTAACATTGCTTCGTTGTTCGATTCTTCGTCTTCCCGAAAATATCTCAAAGTGGGTTCTCCCACTTCCACCAGGATTAGGGCTTCAGTACTGTACACAAGTCAAAAAGGAGTTTCTCCTGTGCTTGATTTGGCCGTTGTTCGGTAGGCCCATAGAACTCCAGGCAATTCTTCGGGCCATTTCCCTTCTACTGCTTCCAACCTTTTCTTGAGGTTTTGAATAATCACTTCATTTGTTGACTCTACTTGACCGTTTGCGCTCGGATGATAAGGAGAAGTTGTGATCCTCTTTATCTTCAAATCTTCGAGGAACTTTGTAACTTTTGTACCGATAAACTGTGGCCCATTGTCGTACACTATCTCATTTGTTATTTTGAACCTGCAAATTATATTTTCCCACGGGAAATCCACCACTTCGCGTTCTTTGATTTTCTGATAAGGACCTGCTTCCACCCATTTAGAAAAATAGTCAGTCAGAATTAAAAGAAACCTTACCTTTTCGGGAGCCGGTGGCAGCGGTCCGATGATGTCCATCCCCCATTTCATGAACGACCATGGGGACAAAACCGAATGTAAGTGTTCTTTCGGTTGGTGTACTAGTGGTGCGTAGTGTTGGCACTTATCATATTTTCGTACGAAGTCTTTGGCATCTTGTTCAATGTGAGGCCAGTAATATCATACCCGTACCAACTTCAGCACCAAAGAATCTGTGCCCGAGTGATTTCCTCATATTCCTTTGTGGACTTCTCTCATGACACAGTTAGCTTCTGATGCTCCTAAGCACCGGGCCAGCGGGCCTTGGAAGGATTTTCTATACAATTGGCCTCTCTTGAAGCTATAACGTGAAGCTTTGGCGCGTAACGCCTGTGATGCTTTGGGGTCTTCGGGCAACTTCCTGTGCTCGAGATTGTCAATTATTTCATTTCTCCAACCCCAGACCAGACTATTCAAATTTACCTCATAGTAACCATCTGTATCCAGGGCTGAGTTCATCAGCTGCACTACCGTCCCAGACTCAAATCCCTTTATTTCCACCGATGATCCTAAGTTAGCTAATGCATCCTCTTTTGCGTTATCCTTCCTCGGGATATGAGTAATCGACCATTCCCGGAATCATGCCAAAAGAGCCCAGACCTTTACCACGTACTGTTGCATATGTTCTTCTTTGGTATCAAAGATCTCGTAGACCTGATTTACCACCAGCTGCGAGTCACATTTGATTTCGATAACCTCGGAATCAAGTCCACTGGCTAATTCGAGCTCTGCAATCAAAGCTTCGTGCTCTGCTTCATTGTTAGTTAAAGGGATCATTCTGATGGCTTGCCTTAAGGTTTCCCCCGAAGGCGTAATTAAGACTATTCTGAGTCCGGATCCTTTTACGTTGGAAGCTCCATCTGTAAATAAGTTCCAAACCCCCAATGTCTATTCCGACACCATTACTATCTCCTTGGTTTCCAGAGGAAGTAGTGCCGGACTGAAATTGGTCACGAAGTCAGTCAAGACTTGTGACTGAATTGTAGTCCTTGGTTTATGTTCTATGTCGAACTCACTCATTTTGACATCCTATTTGGCCAATCTGCGTGATAGCTCGGGTTTATGGAGGATGTTCCGCAAAGAGAAAGTAGTCACCATAGTTATCGGGTGTCATTGGAAGTAGGGCCTCAGCTTCCGAGCGGCGACTACGAGAGCTAAGACCAGTTTTTTTCAAATGTAGGTAGCGCGTTTCTGCTCCCGTTACAATTTTGCTAACATAATAAATGGGAAATTGCGTACCTTCGTCCTCCCGGACTAAAATTTCACTTATCGCAACTTCTGAAACTGTGAGGTAGACTAGCAATATTTCACCTTCTTTTGGTTTTGAGAACAATGGATGGCTTGATAAGTACTTCTTCAAGTCCCTCGGAGCCTACTGGCACTCCGGTGTCCATTCAAAATTATTTTTTTTTAGTAGTGTGAAGAAGCGATGACATTGTTTCGACGACTAGAAAATGAACCTGATCAAAGCTGCTACTCTTCTTGTGATCCTTTGGACTTCTTTTAAGTTCGAAAATTACTCCGGGATATCCTCTATGGCCTTGATTTTGTCGGAGTTTACCTCTATTCCCCTTTATGAAACCATAAATCCCAGAAACTTACAAGAACTTACCCTAAACGCGCACTTCTCGGGATTAAGTTTCATGTTATGCTTCCTCAGGATGTCGAATGTTTCTTGCAAATGCTTAAGGTGCTCACCTGCATTCAAAGACTTAACGAGCATATCGTCTATATAAAATTCCATAGTCTTTCTTATTTGATTTTCAAACATCTTATTTACGAGCCGTTGATAAGTGGCTCCATTTTTCAACCCGAATGGCATCACATTGTAACAATATGTACTGAAATTTGTTATAAACGAAGTCTTTTCTTGATCTTCTAGGTTCATCTTGATTTGGTTGTACCTGGAATAAGCATCGAGAAAACTCATTAACTCATGCCCGGCTATGGCATCAATTATTTAATCGATATTTGGCAGTGGGAACGAGTCTTTTGGGCATGCCTTATTAAGGTCTTTATAGTCTACATATGCGAAATTTATTGTTCTTCTTCGGAAATACTACTACATTGGCTAGCCAGTCCGGATACCTTACCTCTCGGATCGAACCGACATTAAGCAAGCGGGTTACCTCTTCGTTGACAAATTTATTCTTGGCCTCGGCAATAGGGCATTTATTTTGTCTTATCGTAGGTACGTTGGGATCCAAACTCAGCTTGTGCATGGCTACTTCCATCAGGATACCTTTCATATCCTCATGTGACCATGCAAAACAGTCGGTATTAAATTTAAGGAATTCAATAAAACCAGACCTGAGCTCTGGGTGTAGTCTTGTACCCAAATGGAATTTTCTTTCTAGGAATTCTTCGTACAATGCAACTTGCTCCAGTTCCTCCCTTGTGGACTTTGTTGCGTTCGTCTCTTCTTGAACTTGGAAATATCTTGGCACCTGACAATGTTCTAATAACTCTGCTCCTGGGCTAACTTCTTCTAGCTCGGGAATAGGTACCGGTTCCTGTAATTGATATGCCGTGTATTCTTTCCCTTTGATACTGGAAACCTAAATTGCATTCATCTCTCTTGTTGCCGGTTGATCTCCTCTTATAAGCTTGATTCCTTCGGACATTGGAAACTTCAGCAATTGGTGATATGTTGAGGGCACAACCTTCATCTCGTATAACCATGGCCTTCCTATGATGATATTATTTCCCATGTCACCATCTACTACTTCTAAGAGAGTTGTTTTCATTACTCCTTCAGCATTCGTGAGTAGCAAAATCTCTCCCCGGGTCATCATGCTCGCAAGGTTGAATCCAGCGAGGAGCTTTGTTCCCGAAATAATGCTTTCGATGAGTTTAGCTTGCTCTAATACTCTCCATTGTATGATATTAGCCGAACTTCTCGGATCCACTAGAACACTCTTAATCTTAAAATCCAACACATTTAAAGAAATTACCAGTGCATCGTTGTGTGGTAACAGCAATCCGTCTGTGTCCTCCTCCGTGAAAGTGATATCGTCTTCTCGGAGTCTTTTACTATGAGTTATTGATACTTTTGTCTTCTTTGCTGCCAAAAAGGTGACCCCGTTAATCTCATTCCCTCCAAAGATCATATTGATCGTTTGGCATGGGGGTTTCTTCTCCTGCTTTTGTAGGTTCCGCGTTGTCTCTGTTACGACCATAATTGTTCTTAGCTCGGTCACTCAAGAATTCTCAGAGGTGATCATTTTTCAATAGTGTTGACACCTCTTCTCGAAGGTGTCATCAGTCCCATGTTCAGTGGCCATTCATCCCATGGTATTCACACCATAAGTTGGGATCCCTCTGACCAGAATCGGATCTCATAGGTCTCGAAAATCGTGCTTCTTTAATGTTTCTCATGGCTGATGCCAACTCCACTATAGTGACGTTGAAGTTATATTCCAATACCTTGGGGTAAGAAGGATCCTGAGACCCCGAAGTCTCTTTATCCTGAAGTGATCTATTATTTAGACCACGATCGGTCCCTCTGTCAACGGTGAACTTGTTTGCTGCCTGGAAGTTTCTGCCACAGCCTTCGGTCCGCTCGTAAGGCAAAAATCGGCCCCTCAAAGTATGTTTGTCTACGTCGTAGTCATCCTTTGATTTTTCTCTGCTCTTCTCCCATCCCTTGGCCGATGATGTAGAGTCGATCTGGTCATTTTCGATCCTTATCTTTGACTTTTACTGGTTGTGGACATCTGCCCAAGTTGTTGCTCGAAACTCAAGAAGGCTCTCCTTCAGCTTCCGGGAAGTTTTTGAGCTTCTCGAATTCAATCCTTTGGTGAATGCTTCAGCTGCCCATTCATCCGGGACAGTCGGGAGAAACATTCTTTCATTCTGAATCGGGTAACGAACTCTCGTAATAATTCAGATTCTCTTTGTGCGATCCTGAATATGTCGGCCTTTCGGGCTTAATCTTTTTTGGCCCCGGCATGAGCCTTCATGAAAGAATCTGTGAGCATCTCAAAGAAATCTATGAAATACTCGGGTAATAATGAATACCACGTTAGAGCTCCCCTCGTGAGAGCTTCTCCAAATTTCTTTGACAACACAGATTCAATTTCATGAGGAGCTAAATCATTCCCTTTTACCGTCGTTATGTAGGTGGTAATATACTCTTGTGGGTCTGAAGTCCCGTCATACTTTGGCATTTCAGGCATTTTGAACCGCTTTGGGATTAGTTCTGGTGCCGCACTCTGCTTATACGACAATTGAGTATACTTCTTCAAGTCCGGGCCTTTCAATACTGGTGGCGCGCCCGGGATCTGGTCCATGCGGGTCTTTACTTCCCTCATAAACCGTAAAAGTTCATTCTTGAATGGGTCATTCTCGTTGTTGAGACCAGGTTCGTTCCCCCAGCCCCCTCGGAGCCAACTTCACCCCTGGGAGTGTTGTTGTCGACTCTTTGCATTGTTTGGTTTGCGAGAACACCGGGAGGAATTGGATCTCGCCTGTTTGCATTATTCGAAGCCCCTGATAGCGCCTGCTTCAGCTCCGTCATAACCTTATCCTGCCGTATGAGATGGCCTAGAATGATCGTCTGTTGCTCTTGCAGGACCCTCACCGCATCCACGATATGCTCCTTATCAGCATCATCGGGAGTTGTCTCTCGAATCTGTCGATGGTTCTGCCTGCCATGCACTGGCGTGGCGTCATTTCCCTCATTGCGAGTGTCGCTGATTGAATCTTCGAAATGAGGCTGATCCCCTCGAATTCCAGGGTTGTACATGTTGTTAACAGTGTTATCTGTCATTTTTTATGATTTTTTATAAGACAAAATAATCAAATCACGTTAGTAAAAAAGGCAATGATCAATTTAATTGCACGGCTGTCTAGGCCCCACGGTGGGCGCCAAACTATTTACCCGTAAAAAGATACAGTTGAATTTATATGTAGTTTCTAGACAAGTGAACTAATTTAATCTTGAAATAATACAATAATTGAAGAAATATACAATACTTAGCCTTAAAATGTAGATGAAACAACAGAGATGACAGTTCCAGGAATAAGGTTTCTGGGAACAACAATGATAAGATCAAAAAGTGAAAAAGTATGATTGTATTAAGCTTTATATAGAATGTGGTGTATGTTTTGCCAGAGAATTTCTGTCCTTTACAATGATAACTAAGCTCACTATTTATAGTTTTGTCAAGGGAATGAGGTTTTAGGGTCGTGCCCTCCTTTAATGTTAATTATGAGGGTCATTGATGAAGATGTAACGGTAAATATAAATGCCAAATTCTCTGTAACGGGTCGTCGCTCTTAATGTTGCAAAATATTTCTTATTAAATGCTACCGGGCGCAGAGTATTTAGTACACCTTTATGAACGTTATCCTTTCCGGTGACAAGCGGAATGACTGTGTTCGATTTTCGGCCATCTCCATCTAAGGTTCCACGTGTCTTTTCTTTAGATGGCAACATGTCATATCATATTTCACCCTATACACGTACTTAGGTAGAGTATAAAAGTTTAGAAGGAAATTTTTGTGAGAAGGACTCTCATAAACTTATCTCATATCCTTCCAAACTTAATATTAAAATGATAATCTTACTGAACCGAAATATTGTGTCAATTCCAATTAAGAATTGAACTCATCTCCTTTCTAGGAAGCCTCTTGAAGTCTGACGAGGAAGGAAGGAATGATTTAATTATTAATTTAAAACATTTAATGACAGCAAATACCTAAGAATTAATGCAACATGAATATTTTCTTTATTAGCAATACTTTTGTCCCACTAATTTAAAAACTTATAACGTGGCAATAATGAACATGCACATAAGATTATGATAATACTGACTTTTCTTTTGTAAGGTGGAGAGATGAATTATGGACCACTATTTCCAACTTTTTTCCAATTTTCCAATTTTTTAATTTACATGTGCGTAATCCTTTCGTACTTGTATATAACAGCATACACCCATTTGTTATCAACTCCAAAATGATCAAACACCTAAAGGGTTAAATGGGAAAGTGTGAGTTGTTAATGGTGATATTGTTGATGGATATAATAGTGAGTTGTTATGGTCTTCGAATGGAATACTACATGATGAGTTGCCCATTTGCAGAGGGAATAGTGAAGAACACTGTGAATAGGCATTTGCAAGCTGATCCCACTCTTGCTGCTGCCCTTGTTAGGATGCACTTCCATGATTGCTTCATTCAGGTTACTTCTAATTCTCTCTCTTTCTATATTATCATATGTATGTCTTGTTTTTGGAGAATCACTTTCACTTTTATTTTAATAAATAGAGAAAACTAACTAATTTCTCACTTTACTGTACAATAATATATATACCGTTACGTCCATGCATGAGGCGTGAGATTTGTGTTCAATCTATGTAGCTACTACTTTATCATATTAGTTATTTTACTTAGTTATTTTATCGATCACGTAGGCTAGGCATTATCCGAAATTATTTTTCTTCTGAACACCTTTTTTTGTTCTTACATAAATTGTTTTGGTGTTTGATGGAAAATAGGGATGTGATGCATCTGTGTTGATAGATTCAACTAAGGGTGGTAATACAGCAGAAAAGGACTCGCCAGCAAATTTGAGCTTGAGAGGCTATGAAATCATTGATGAAGCCAAGGAAGAGCTCGAAGATCAATGCCCCGGCGTTGTCTCTTGTGCTGATATTCTTGCCATGGCTGCCAGGGATGCTGTCTTCTTTGTAAGATAAATATAATATTCTTAGATCTCTTACAATTCTATTGGAATATTGAATATTGTTATGATAATAGGCTGGAGGTCCAGTGTATGACATACCAAAAGGAAGAAAGGATGGAACAAGGTCAAGAATAGAAGACACAATCAATCTGCCTTCCCCTACTCTCAATAGTTCTGAGCTTATCAGCATATTTGCCCAACATGGTTTCAGTGCTCAAGAAATGGTGGCCTTATCAGGTACAATAAAATATTCTTAATGCTTTCTTCACTAATGTCATATCAGAATTTGGACATGTGGAAGTCCATCAATTTTAATAAAGTTGATTATTTGTCATGTATAGGCGCACATACACTGGGAGTGGCAAGATGCTCATCATTCAAGCACAGATTGAGTAACTTTGACTCCACACATGATATGGATCCAACTTTGGACGCACAATTTGCAAAGACTCTGTCCAAAACATGCGGTGGTGGAGACAAGTCTGAGCAGACCTTTGACACCACAAAGAACGATTTTGACAACGACTACTATAATGCACTGCAAAGGAAGAGTGGTGTCCTTTTCTCTGATCAAACCCTTTACAATAGCCCAAGGACTAGGGGGATTGTCAATGGTTATGCCTTTAATCAAGCCATGTTCTTCCTTGATTTCCAACAAGCCATGCTCAAAATGGGTTTACTTGATGTCAAACAAGGGTCCAACGGGGAAGTACGCACCAACTGCCGTATCATCAATTGATATTATTATTGGTATACATGTTCTGTTTGGTCCATTATATGTATCTTCTGTCGTTAATGTAGACAACTGAAATTTCTCTCTGGTTTAACAATATGTGGGATTCAAAAGGAAATTTGAGTTTGTATCTCAGAGAATAAAATTAATGTGAAATAGTCTTAAGGAAAAAGTTCCATTATGATCACAAAAAAATCTTTTCACTTTTGCCGGAAAAATAAAAAAGAAAAAAAAGGACCAATACATGAATTCATCTGGCTCTAAAGTCAACCCGAGTCTAAGCCTTACCACTAGCAAAGTCAAACGGGTTTTAAAATCACTACTAGAAAACTGTCAAAAATTATTCACGAAAATCGATCTAAATCGGTCGGAAATATTAGAAAATCGATAGATTTTCGATCGATTTTAATTCGTCGAAATAAGGTTGGTCGGTAAATGGAAGCGACCACCGTCGGTACCGAAATTGGTCGGTCCGTTCAACCATGAGTTGACCACTTTATCTGACACATTTTATTGAAATATTAAATATACCAACCGAAATCGGTCGGTAATTCTTAAATTATTTTTTATTTAATTTTACAAAAATGACCGATATCGGTCGGAAATTTTATAATCAGATAATTTTACATTTATTTTTAAATTTTACTATACCGATCGATATCGGTCAGAATTGTTAAAATATAAAATTAAAAAAATATTATTTCTGACCAAAGTCGGTTGGTAATTTCAAATTTCTGCAGATTGCACATTGAATTTATCGACCGAAGTTGGTCAGTAATTATGAATTTCTGGGTTTTTAATATGAGCATTCCGACCAAAATCAGTCGGAAATCGGTCGGTTTTCTCGAAACAAATCTGGCAGAATATGGCTGCTTTTAAGGTACACCACCTGCTAATTACAACCAATAATCATCCTATAATGGCAGCATTACATTGTTGCCCTTCAGCCATAATTAAACGCTATAACAATGCCGACAACAACAATAATTAAGCAACGCCAACAAAAATAACAACAACAACAACAACAACAACAATAATAATAATAATAATTAACCAACGACGCCAACAACAACAATACAAATGTTCAATAACAAAAGAATATCAACAATACAAAGATCATTCAAAACTATTCCAACTAAATATTCACAAGTTCAAGACTTTGTTTAGCAATACACACCATTCAAGAAGTGTTTTATACCGTATCATCTCCATCTCCACTACTAAAAGATTCATCGTCGGCACGGTTCGAAGGATCACGATGAGAAGGAGTAGCAGCTGGGGAAGACTCACGAGACCGGGGAATTGGGAAAGCCCTACTAGCAAGAAGATTGGCCAGCTAACTTTGAAGGGTATTAAATTGTTGGTCTCTCTTTTCTAGCTAACCTTGAAGGCTATTAAATTGTTGATCTCTTTTTTCTTCTCTTGCCTTTGCCTCTTCAAGCTTTGCTGACAGCTTTGCGATCTTCTTCTCCATAGCCGAGAGAGTCGACCTATCAAGTGCCTCGCCCTAGGTGTAAGTCCCTATACCTTGCAATATATCCCTGTAGCACCGAAATGATCTCTCTGGAAGGCCATATGCTATCCCCCCTTTTTTAGAACCACCGACAACATCCAACCAAATCTTCTACGCTTATTCGTCTAAAATAGAAGGTGGGTCGCCCTGCTCATTCAGTGGCAATCTCTGACTGTCCTCCTCCACAGTAGTCTTATAGCGACCCTTTATTTAGAATATAATAGATTAATATTAACTCTATAATATTATAAACATTAATTTTTATTTATAGTAGTTATGAAACTTACATAGGTAGTCTCCGTCCGGTCCTCGACCCATCTACTTGGATTTGTTTGTGCCTTCTTCTTCTGAATGTGAGTCTTCATAAAGAACTCATCGTGAATCACCTTCCTCCCATATTTTTTTTCTACGAATATAATAAAATATGTTAACTAATTAAAATAAATATAGTTCGATAAAAATAGATTTAAATGCTTTAAGGAATTATCAGTAGTCTCCTCGCAGTCCCCATGCTCCTTGCACCCACACAGTACAAGGAGTCATCTTTCTCAGATGCTCGGGTCTTCTTTCCATGCTCACTCTTCTTCTCTAAATCCTCAGTGGTCTACTGCCTTAGTAGATCCTCCCATAAATGTGGTAGAACCCATGAATGCTTCTTGTTTTTCTTCCAAGAAGAACAGAAGTAATCGGTTGGTCTCTTACGATATTTGAAATAAATATTTGTAAGAATTGCACTGTTATGCCGGTCCTCCCATGCACACTTAGTCTGCAAATGAAGTATGTAACGTTGGATGAAAATGTTATTAATATAACGCTTAAATGGATAAGAATTGTATTAAAACATTAAATTGGTTGAAAATCTGCTCCACAAGCTCAAGTGAAAAATCACTCCAAGTTACATACGATGCATCATACAACCGTACAAGAGATTTATTGATTATTTTTGTAGTCTCATGAATAGGTATGAACCTACAATATAGCAATTATATTAAATAAACAAGAATAGCTATTATAATTCAGGATAGACAAAGAAATAATAAATAAATCTTACCCATTGCCCTCAAGCCTGATGCTCATCCTATGATAACGATCATACCGCACTTTATCTGGATCATCATCCTCATGTGTATCTAAAGCGTGTATAGAAGGGGAGGCATCTGGCTCAAAGCTACTATCCTGACGACGAAGTCTAGAAATGCTAGGAGACGCACTCCGTGGAGAGGGAGACGGGGTCATTGAGGAAGATAGATACGATCTAGACCCCTGCTGCGATCTGGATGGATGTAATCTAGATGGATGTGATTCAGCTGGTAGTGAAGCAAATGAAGCAGATGACGGGAGTATCACCACATGACCCTGTGACTGCTGATAAGGTGTAGCAATGTGACTATATGTAGGATTATGTGGAGAAAGATGGGTATAACCCTGTGGTGGAGAATGGTAAGAATACTGCTGGGGGGTGAATGGTAGGTAGTATGATGAGTATATGGATGTGGTGGAAAAGATGTTTGCCTAGAAGATTGTTGTCGGTCATCTGTAGCGGAGAGATGCAAGTGTGGAGTGGAAGGAAGCGAGGGTGTAGCACTATCCTCCTGATCAATACACCTATTATCCTTCCTATACCTACCTCGACCCCTACCGGTCATCTGCATAAATTAAAGAAAATGTTAGAATTGAGAATATAAATCTATATAAGCTGAGAACCCTTGAAAAAACTAACATGCTAATCGTCTTCGAAATATCCTTCCTCATCCGAAAATTCTTCCTCTTCGCTTATTTCATTTTCATCAGCTCATTCTTCGTCCTCATTTTCTATGGTTGTTATTTTCTCTGTATCAACTTCTTCTAATATGCGTTGAGGATGGTCCAAGTCATTTTCTAACTGATCGTCCATTATTTGGTTAACACTTGAGGTATCATTTTGGTAAGTAACATTTAGCACATTCTCAACTTCCACCCTACCAACAGTCTTAGTTTTGATTATAACCAACCAATCATACTTATCCTTCCGCAATAGATATGGAGCATAATATACTTGCCTAATATTTTCTGCAATTATAAAAAGATCATAGCGATCATACTCCCTCTTTTTATTAACCTCAATTATATTGTACTGCGAGTGGACATTTGTATCTCTTCTAGGTGTTGGGTCAAACCACTTGCATCAGAAAAGTACGATCTTCTTATTTGGCCAACCTGAATATGATAATTCTAGAATCTCTTTGATCACACCATAATAATCATTATTCCCGTCATGATTGCCTTCACCACCTTTAACGCACACCCCATTGTTATAGCTTTTTTATTCTTGGAGCAATCCTCATTGTGAAATTTGTAACCATTCACAAAATACTTAGATATAGTTGTAACCGTAGGTGCAGGTCTCCAAGATATATCTTTCAAAAATTAATTAACATTATTGTTTGGATTATTGACCTACATATAGTGTTTAAAAAATCACAAGTGAGAAAGTATATTCACAAGTTACTGAGTATGCATATTCACATGTGAGCAAGTAATGTAAGTTTCACTTACACACTCATTAAACCATGCCTCAAATGTAGAATATGTAGCATCATGGCCAAATTGACTCGCGAAGTCACTAAGCGACACATTGAATTTTTTGTTAGTTGAATCAACCTTATTAAATAATAGTCCATGTAAATTAATATTAAGTCAGCGCTTACTTAAGAAAGGGCTGAATTATCGGACAATTTAGCAATACATGCATTGAAGCTGATTTGTACTCCATACTACTTAGGCCTCTTTTTTATCGATCTTTAGAACCTCGGCCTCGTTGATTGAATATGGACATTGGTAGGTATAATGGATCATTCTTAATAACGACATTGTCCCGATTGGGCCTATTTCTAGAACATGGCACATGACTCTCAAAGTAGTAAGAACAAAAATGGGCAGTTTCCTTTGCAAGATAGGCTTCGCATATAGATCCTTCAATCTTGTTCCTCTACTTAATAATTCGTTTACACTTGACGATAGTCCTGCACTGTATCATATTAGACGATAATATTAAAGAAAATTATAAGAATGAATCAACGTTTGATCATTACCTCTCGAATAAATACATCTATTTGCATTGAATCGGCCCTCCAAGTCGTGCCTCGTGTACAAGGTGAATTAGAAGGTGGTCCATCACATCAAAGAAATCACATGGAAAAATCCTTTCCAGATTATTACTGATTACAGGAATGTTTCGATTCATTTGAAATAAATTTTCTTCCCTTAATATGATAGAATATAAGTATTTGAAGAACAAACTTATCTCTGTGACGAGTTTCTAGATTTTTTCAGGAAAACCAAAAAATGCAATAGCGATTAAATTTTCCATGAATATATGACAGTCATGACTTTTCATATGAGTCAACTTTCTTTAACCATATCAGCACATTTTCCCAGGTTCGAAGTATAGCCCTCAGGCATCTTTAGGTTCGTAACCCACTCACAAATATATCGTCTCTGTTCCAAAGTGAATGTGTAGTTGGCCTTGGGCTTGAACACCTTACCATTGTTTGTTGAATGTAATTGTAATTCAGGTCACCTGCAATATTCTTGTAAGTCTAGTCTAGCCTTCATTTTATCTTTTGTCTTATTCTTATCATCCATCATTGTGTTGAACAAATTGTCAAAATAGTTCTTCTCAATATGCATGACATCACGATTGTGTCGGAGAAGATTATCCATCTAATATGGCAACTCCCAAAATATGCTCTATTTTGTCTAGTTATGGGTAATACCATATCCAGGGAATCTAGAAGGTGGAGCCTTGGTAACTTTAGTGAAGTTCTGAACCCTCTCCCAAATTTTCTCACCGGATAAAATTAGAGGTGGAAAATCATGTTCAACTGTATTCTTTTTTAATATATTCCTCATCCTTCTGAACTCATGATCAACTGACAAGAACCGGCGATGATAATTAAACCATGACTGCTTTCGGCCACGTCTTAAAGTGAATGCTTTATCATTTTCCATGCAGCAAGGACAAGCTAACTTTCCAGGAGTCATCAACTCAGACAACATTCCATACGTAGGAAAATTATTAATAGTCCACTTTAAATTAGCACGCTGATTGAAATTTTTCTTAGTTGATATGTCATATGTCTCAACTCCATCATACCAGAATTGTTTTAGCTCATTAATCAGTGGTTGCAAATATACATCAATCAAACTCTTTAGATTGTCGGGACTGGGTATAACACAATTTAAAAAAATATATGGACTAGTCATACACATTTCAGGCGGAAGATTATACGGCATAATAAAGATTGGCCAGCATGAATATGGTGTTACAGAAATAGAAAATGGCATGAAACTATCAGCATACAAACCCAACCGAACATTCCTCGATTCACTAGCAAAATCCGAATACGTCCTATCAAAATGCTTCCAAGCTTTCCCATCTGAAGGACGACACATAATGTAAAGCCCCGATAATTTTTCTAACAAGATTAAGCCGAACTTTAGCTTAAGAGAATATTTTGCGAGACCTCGAAGTGCTTACGAACCCACACGAGGGTATCAAGATCATTAAAATACTTGGACATGAATATTATGAGGGTTGAAGGTCACTAAGTTGCATGAATAAAGGCATAGCTTGGAATGGTGGAGAAAATATGGAAGAAGGAAACCCAGCAAGCCTGTGTAGCCTACGCAGGCTGTGTAGGAAAAACCAGCATGGAAGTGAAGGGAAGGGTTTAAGCTGCGTAGGCTACACAAGCTTGCGTAGCCAATCTGCATAGGCTACGCAACCAGCCTATGCAGCTCATTTTCTATAAAATAGGGGAGGTTCGGGGAGAGAGAAAAAGATAACATTTTTGGCCAAGTTTTGGGTTCTAGAGAGAAGGTGGAGCATCCTCAATCAAATACACATCAAAGGTGAGTTTTATGATATTTTTATAATGGGTTAACACTAGTTAATGGTTGTATTAACATCTACATGAATTGAAATTCATAGGAATTTCTCTAATCTTCAAGAATCATTCAAAAGGGTTCAATTTAGGGTTTGAGCTACAAGAGATAAATTTTCTACCCTACACTTAAATAGAACTATGGATTAAGTATTTGAAATGTATTGTGAAGTACAAAGTACTAATTGGTTGAATAATTATGCTAGTCCTTAAAATGGGTATTGTGAGTTAGGGTTCTTGATTGGAGAAGAAGATAAATATTGAATTTTTGAATCTTGTTAGGATGGGTGGTGATTCTAGTGCTTCAATATCTTAATAATGATTAACTATTGAATCATATAACCTAGATTGGGGGTTAAAGGCCAAGGATGGAATCTATTAAGGATAAAAGGGATATGTTTGGGTGAATTGGGCTTGTTGAAGACTTACAGTCAACTTGTTAACCTTAAATGGGTATCGACATATATATTTGGAAAAGTTTTGATGTCTTGGGATGTCTAATGTAGATATTGGCTTGTTGGCGACGTTTGAGAGTTCTAAATGAATTGGAGCGTCGTACTATTATTTGAAGCTTGGACTTGAGGTAAGTTTATTAAAACTTACTCTTCTTGAGGGATTTTCTCTAAAATCATATTTGAGTTATTACATGAGTTTGTTTGTAAATGTGCATCCGTACTTGTGGGGACAAGCGGGAAAGGATGTCACCATGTATTTTGAGTTTTGTTGCATAAAGAGTATCTTGTTATTTTACAATTTAGAAATTCTATTTTTAAAGATTTGAAGGTAAATGACGCTTCAGGAAAATGTTATAATTTTTATTTAAACTTGTATTGGAAAGAATATAAAGCATTTGAGTGATAAAGAGATATTTTATGAAAAATATTTCTTTTGAAACTTGATTAATAGATAACACTCGTCATATCTTTGAATTATGGATGTTAAATTTCTAAAGACTTTAACATGAAAAAGATCATATAGTTGATTGTTTTATTCAAATGGTTTAGTTTGTCCATGAACTATGATTTGATAAAAATAGATCATTTGAGGCTACTATGCTATGAATCTATTTTAGAGATATCAAATATTTTGGGAGTTACTAGTGGAGACCACCGAGATTGGTTCGAATATTGAGTTCGTTGTCATGGAACTACAAGTGCCGGTGTAGAGACATATTCCAAGGCTAAGCCGAGGTTTGTGGGATAAAGTCCCCCATTGAGAGGGCAAACGATCATTACTTAAAGTAATGAGGTTAAGTCAACTCGTACGGCACTACGGGAAGCCGCCCAGACAAGTAGGGTCAAATACTTATTGCTAGGTCGATCACCTAGTAGTTTTTTATTATGTCGGTGTCGGTATAGTACTCTCAGTAAAAAGTTAAGAGATAATTTTTGTTATGTTTAGGCCTAAAAAGCCGAAAGTGATTTCAATGACTTAATGAAGATGAAATGGTTTCGTGTGATTTTATTAGAATTATGTATTTATATAAATGTTTTAAAAGTTTGTATCATGATTTATATTGTCTTTTCATTTAAAATGATAAAGAGCATGAATTGATATAATTGTCATCATTTTATATCGAATGTAAGTTGCATTATTTTTATTAAGCCTTGTCCCAGGAACTTGAGTTAGAGAGAGTCTATGACACTTTTTGAGTACCGCTGTGGTGTACTCAGCTCTCAGGGGCCCCTCTCCAGGGTCCCGCTTAGTTTATATGTTTCAATAGGAGGTATGGTACGTGATGAGCGGATGAGCCTAGGATGACTCTCTTTCCGAGGTGCATGGTGAGGCACCACTTCTATTTCGTGGTAGCTGTCATGTTGATTCTTTACTGTTTGTTGGTCGGGATTGTCCCAAATGTTTGATTCTCATGTCATAGATATTCCATAGACTATTAGTATTCTTTTGGGGTTGTAATTGATGGTCATTCATATATCATGAAATGAAAGAGACATTGTTATCCTTATGTATTTTCCATTATTGAAAATGATGTATTTAAAGATTATACTTCATGTATGGTTTTAATCATTTAAAATGATTATGTTTTCAAAAGGCTTTCGCATGCATCTGTTAGTCATATAGATGGATATTCTATTATGGGTTGGTTCGCCCGGGTTGGGTAGTGTGCCGGGTGGCAGTCACGTGGTCTTGGGTCGTGACACATAATACCAGGCGGCCTTTTATTTTCATAGTTCCATCTCATATGAGGAACGGAACTCATCGACGCGTACAACCTTTTTAATTTAGGAATAAGAGGTAAATAATGCATCGACTTCACGACAACCTTCTTCCCGCTGTAAACCCGCTTAAGATGAGATTTTTCACAAAATTTAGAACTTTCTAAATCTCCATCACCCTTATAATACTACCATCTTCACAACAATTGATTCTCATAGACAAGAGTCCTAAACTAGAAACCAATCTTTTTTCCTTATAGAAATCATCAGGTATGTTGAACGTTGGATCAACTAGTTCACTCATAAGGTTAATGAAAGAATCCATACCCGCTTGAGAAATATTGGTATCTAATTTGATACTTAATAGTCTAACCGCAACAGACAACTGAGAGTGCGTACTCCCTTCACATAGTGGACGACTAGCGGCCTCTAACTGTTCATAAAAATATTTTGCTTCTTTGTTAGGAGCTTGTTCAACACTTTCATAGGGTTCAAACTAGGAGTGTATCCTAAAAGCATCCGCAATCATTTCACGGTATCTTGGATGTTGAACGCTATTCTCAACCGACTTACTACTTTCACCAACAATTATGTTATGAACTACACCATCACTACCATCAACCTCTCCATGACTAATCAACACAAAATAATTATCCATAAACCCCTTTCTATAAAGATGAGTCGTAACATCTCCAAACCCAAAAAATTCAAACACTTGCACTTCATACAAGGACACCTAATCATCACTCCAATCCGAAACGGTTCAAGTGACATTGCATGCCTAATAAATTCCTTAACCCCTTCTATAAATTCCTCCCTTAAAAATCGATGATTAGGATAATTTCTATGATACATCCAACTACGATATTCCATCTACACAAAGAACAAATAAATTACATGTTATATTAATTGACTATTCAAATTAATTTATAGTTTAAGTTACATAATAATCTTTTGTTACAAAGTAGTTAATTTAAATAATTTGAGTGCATATTAATTTTAAAGTTTTCATATATCCCTAAATAATTTCTTTTCAAATTCAATTAGACCATTAACGGGCAATATAATTGAAATACTTGTAAGATAGCTAACACTAGCATTAATCGTAATTAGACTAACTCATTCAATTATAATTTGTTAATACATAATTAGACTAACTCATTCAATTATAATTTGATAACACATTCAATTAGACAAACACAATTAGTTAACCCTAATTTTCTAAAAGCAATAAACACTAATAGAACAATATTAGTGTCCCCTAAATTAATCAACCCTAAATTTCTAAAAGCAATAAACACTAATAGAACAATAAAGTAAACTCTAAATTTCTAAAAGCAATAAACACTAATAGAACAATAAATTAAACCCTAAATTTAAGAATTAAAGTAACTTAAAAAAATAGGTGATTAACCTTCAGGTGGTGGAAGCAATGGCGGTTGACCAGTGGTGAGAAAGGAGGAAGGTGGTGGAAGCAGCGGCGGCGGCGGAGCAGTGGTGGTGGAGAAGAAAGTGAAGCAGCGGCAGCAAGAAGGTGGAAGCATCGGCGGCAGGCGAGATGAGTATGATGGGGGGCTTTGATTTTTGGGGAGAAGGGAGGTTGGAATCGATTTTGGGTGGGATTTAGGTGAAATCGCCTTAAGGTGGAGGAGAGAATGAGAGATAGAGAAAATAGAGAAATGGGGAAGGAAGTCCGTCGCTGGGGCTCTAATTTATAGATTTTTATCCGACTTCGGTCGAAAAATGCGGTCGGTACATTTAAGTGACTATTTGACCGTTTTGACCATAAACTAACCGACCGAAATCGGTCGGTAATCTGATTTTTAAATTTTTTTTATTAACATAACCAACCGAAGTCGGTCGGTATTTAGTGAAATAGTCAAAATTAATTTAATTAAGGACTATATATATCCTAAATGTTTATATATGTGTGTGTGTGTGTATTCCCCAATCATGTGATATTACCGAGTATATGTTGTTGTTGCTACAACTTAAGTTTTAATATAGCACTACATCTTATAGCACTACACATTTTGTTTTTAAATGTGTTATAGCGTGTTGGATGCTGATACGTAGACTCGATCGCTCCCACATTAAAACTCAATATTTAATTTGCTAAGGCGGTCAGTATGCCCGAGTGTCTTGTCAGTTAAAATCAAGAATGATGCATGTTCTAGGTTAAATAAAGTGATAAAAACCATATAATAGGTTAATCGAATATAATTGAATTTCCAGTTGATCCACTAATCAAGTATCCGAGCAAAGTACTACTAAGGTGATCAAGAATAAAACATCCAAGCGCGTTTTACACTACATTATCTGAGGGCCTTACGTACTTACATACTCTAAGTCATTTACGCTTTGATGTTTTATTCTCGATCACCTTATTAGTACTTTGCTCGGATACTTGATCAGTGGATCAATTGAAAATTCAATTATATTCGATTAACCAATGATATGTTTTTTATCGCTTTATTTAACCTAGAACATGGTCTAGGTTAACCAATCATTCTTGAATTTAACTGGCAAGACGCCCGGGCATACTAACGGCCTTAGTAAATTAAATATTGAGTTTTAATGTGGGAGCGATCGAGTCTAAGTATCGGCATCTAACACGCTATAACACATTTAAAAACAAAATGTATAGTGCTATAAGATTTAGTACTATATTAAAATTTTAAGTTGTGACAACAACATATACTCGGTCAAATCACACGATTGCGAAAAAATAATATATATATATATA
>AWOL01S0080836.1:0-34996 GCA_000715115.1 Nicotiana otophora | reverse complement strand
ACATTCATGGTGGCACTCAGTCTGCAGCTCGAAACACCCATAACATCGAGGAAAATGACGTCAGCTTGCGCATGATTTTCGAAATGTTGCAAGCTCAACAGGCAGCAATAGCTCAGTTGCAGAGCCAAACCCAACTACCGAGCAGGCTGAAGCCTAGTCCACTTCGAGATTCGCCCATAGAACGGAACAAGTCATAGTGAGTCGAATGAGCAAGAATCGGGGACTACTTCCGAAATTGCTAAAATGCTCAAGGAGCTCACAAAGCGGGTTGAAGCCAATGATAAAAAAGTAGAAACGTATAACTCCAGGGTCGATCAAATCCCGGGAGCTCCACCAATGATAAAAGGGTTGGATTTCAAACAATTCGTGCAAAAACCTTTTCCCTCAAAACTGGACATGCCAAGTCTTTGACAGAAAACATACTATATACTACATGCTTATGCCTTAACCTCAACCTATGAACATATAAAAAAGTATTCTGTCAAAAATAAGTTAAGGTTTACAACTGAAGTTAAACTTGAATAGGCATAATGAGTCTATGTCTAAAAGTGGGCAATTGAATCTTGCCAAGTCTATAGCATCCCACAACTTGTCTAGGCATATCTCCAGGATCAAAATCATCGTATCATGTTCCTCAAATCTCCATTTTGCTAATACATCCGCCACTTGATTCAATCCATTCATGCTATAAAAACAACTTTTGTCATATGCATGTTTATTACAATAGTTATTCTTATTGGCCTGATTTGGGTGAGATGCTAAGCCAAACTTACGTGTTTATTGCCAACGTGCTTTGGTTATCGATGATATTTATATTTAGTGTTTATTAATTTGTAATTTCATAAAATAAAATAAAAACCTAAGAATGTTGTGTTTGGGACATCTAACTTCATTGCAGCTTTACAGCAAATAGCGCAAACCTAGTACTTGCAGCCTTTTATGGTCTAAAGTTGATTTTAAAGAATTATTATTTGCATAACAAAGGATGTGTTTTTTCAAAAGAATAATCTATATCAAAATAAGAAATAACTGCGTCATTTTAAATGACTACTATTGATTTTTGATTGAGTTTGATCATTTAAGATTGATGGAATACAAACAGCAAATAGTCAACGCCACTTGCATGTAATATATACAACACATAATCACAGATTTTGATTAAATACAAAATAGATACGTATCCCTTTAAGCGTGACCGCAACCACTAGATTAACCCTCACGGTCAACGAATCACCATCAGTTCCCTAGCGTATCTGCGGAACCACTACTAGATTACGATCACCACCAATTCCGCGGTCTTCTACTGTGGGACCCAAATAGTATCAGAATTGATGAAATTCGTGTGGGTGAATTTCTCCATGGAAATCGTGTAGTAAAAATTATGGCCTCCTTATGGAATAAGGCCCATTTTTATAGCCACAGATTTTAGGGTTTAAAATTTCTTCCTAAACATGTTGGGTCTTCCTTTTTCACCAAGAAATATGATTCCATTTAATTCCTAATTATTCGGTCACAACAGGAACCGCGGAATTTAATTAACGAGGCTTCCTATTATGGACTTAATTCGAAATATCCGAATTAATACTACCATAATAAATTACGAATTAATCCACTAATAAGTCGTAATTTCACTTCTCAGTTCAATTTTGAAATTCTTTCATTAAACCTTATTTAACTCCTCATGTTAAGATTCAGATACTAATCAAATAAATAAATTACTGACAATTTAATTCATTGATTATTTCTTTTAGACTTTCGCTTAACTTATTTCATGTGACTGATACAAAATCCACCTGCAAGGTTTACACATGAAAAGTTATAAGCTTTCATAAAGGTGTATCATCAATCTCTAGACTGAGACATGAATTCCATCAATTAACTATTACTTCGCCAATGTATATCATTATTGCCCAATTTACCAAGCATATTTATCCATAAAAGAATCTCGCCTTTTAATAAATCAAAATAATAAATAATATACAAAACTAATAATAATTATATCAAGATTAAGAGTAAAAGTACATTTGGTGGCTAGAGAAGTTATTTTATTAAGTCAGTATAAAATACTTATCTCTACTTGGTCCGTTCAATACATACAAAATGTACTAGCACAAGAAGTCGGAATTAAACCATTCCTATAATCAAGATAAATTATATTTAATCTTGTGCTACAATCATTCCTGATGGTTTGCCTAATTCCATCATTATATTTGTGAACACAATCTTTACTTATAAGAATCGATGATTTAATCTTCCGTGTATAAGCTAAACTTTATACACTAAATCATCTGCTATATAAGTAAAGGATATAGAGGAATATATGATATATTTAAAACTTTATTAAAATTGAATAAATATTTTTTTTTACATAAACTATTATATCCAAACCAAATTCATGGTTAATAGTATATATCCCTACCAGGGGTGTATAAATAAAACGGAAAAATTGCACCAACCCGATAATCCGAGTCAAACCGAGAAAACAAACTCCACTATGATTTGGTTTGATTTGGTTTGGAGTTGGAAACAAAAAAGCCGACCATATTTGGTTTGGTTTGGTTTTAACTAAAAAAGTCAATCCAAAACCAAACCAACCCGACATTATATGTATAGAAGTTTTAAATATATTTAATACATAAAAATATTTATGGTAGTGTGGTTTATAAATATTTCTTAAACCTTTTGAAGGTTTTATCTTTTAACGTATTATTTCAAGCTTGGGCTTATAGTTTTTGGATGCTCCAATAAGTTTTATAGTCCATAAATGTTAGTAACTCAAATAAATCCTAACCACAATCAAATGAATATTAATGCTAATAAAAAACATTCAATTCAATTGTACTATGAATGAAAATAGTGTTGGATATCTATTTTTTTAGTTTTTTCACGGTTTAGATAAAATGTATAACTTACTTTTCTTTTAGTGGTTAGTCATGTAAATAATAGTACTTATTAGTCATAATTTTAAATTATGTTTGTTTTCATTATGGCTTATTAATAATATCTATTTTATGCGATTTTATTATATTTATTGTTGAATATTTTAGTACAATGCCATGACTCATCTCATATTAAAGTTATTTTATTGAAAAATACCTTATATAGTTATGTTTTACTAGGATTAAAGAAATATTTGGAGCACCCGAAAAAAATCCGAAAAATCCGAAAAAAATCGAGAATAAAACCCAACTTTTATTGGTTTAGTTTGGTTTGGTATTTAGATTTAATAACCCGATACAATTAGTTTAGTTTGGTAATTAGAAAATTCGAACCAACCCGACCCATGTGCACCCCTAATCCCTACGAAGATGTGGCCTCGTGTGGATATATTTAATCATGTAGTAAGTTGTAACGACCCGACCGATTGTTTTGAACATTTAAATTTCGATCGGTTGTTTGAGGGCATGAGTAGCTCCGTATGATGTACTTTGACTTATGTGAATCGTTGTTTTTGGTTTGCAGGTATTTCAGAATTGAATTGGAAGAAAGAATTTTATTGTTGAAGCTTTAAATTGGGAGAGTTGACCAAGTTTGACATTTTAGCATTTGACCTCGGATTGGAATTCTGATGGTTCCATTAGCTTCGTTAGGTGATTTTGGACTTAGGAGCACGTCCGGAATGTGATTTGGAGGTCCGTAGTGGAATAAGTCTAGAATTGGCGAAAGTTGGAAATTCGGCGATTTCGGTCGGAAGTAAATAATTTGATATCGGGGTCGGAATGGAATTCCGGAAGTTGGAGTAGGTTTGTAGTGTCATTTGTGACATGTGTGTAAAATATAAGGTCATTCGAACGTGGTTTGGTTGGTTTCGGCATCGGTTGTCGAACTTGGAAGTTTAGAAGTTCTTAGGCTTGAATCCGAGGGTAATTTGATGTTTTGATGTTGTTTTGAGTGATTCAAAGGTTTGAATAATTCGTATGGTATTTTAGGATTGGTTGGTATGTTTGGTTGAGGTCCCGGGGGCCTCAGGTGAGTTTCGGGTGAGTTTTGAGCAAGTCCGGGCATTTTCGAAACTCAGGTATGGTTGTGGTTCTTGGAATTTTGCGGATCGCGGCAGCATTTCGCGGGCCGCGGTCGAATTTTGCGGCCGCACTTGGAATTTTTGCAGATCTGCTGGTCCGACTTCGGAAGCCTATATCGTTTGATCCACAAGGAATTTTGAGATGATTCATAACCGAAAGTTGTAGCCCTTGGTGTCTAGTTTCCGGAAAGGTAAAGAAGTCATCATATGGACATCTGTAGAGAAAGTGATGGCCAAAATACTAAAGTCTGGCAGTGCAGCCCAAAGAATTTCGCGGACCGCACCAGTGTTTCACAACCGCGGGACCCAGGGCACGGCCACACTCAAACTTTCACGGACCACGAAGTGGGAAATCAGAGGTGCACTATATAAATGGGGTTTAGGGTATTATTTCACATTTTGGACCTAGGAAGCTCGGTTTGTGGCGATGTTTCGTGGGGTTTTCATGCAATTCATCGGGGTAAGTGATTCTAACCCGAATTTGGTTAATACACATGAATATATCAATGATTTCATCACCTGATTAGTACTTTGAGGTGAGAATTTAGGAAAAATTGTAGAAACTTCATAAAATAAATTTTTGGGATTTGAATGTCAATTCGAAGTCGGATTTGAGTGAAACTAGTATGGTTGGACTCGTGAGTGAATGTTTTTTCGTAATTTGTGGCTTTTATCCGATTCTGAGTCGTGGGCTCGGGGGCCGGGTTTGAGCCAATTTCGGATTTTTGGTCTAAATTGGTAGTGTTTCTGGTGGAATTCATTTCATTAGCGTATATTGATGGTATTATACTGATTGTGAATAGTTTCGAAGCATTTGGAGGCCGGGTCGAGAGGCAAAAGCATCGCGGGGTAGAGATTTGACCGGTTTGAGGTAAGTAACGATTGTAAATCTAGTCCTAAGGGTATGAAACACCGAATTTCGTATCATTCTACTATTTTGAGGTGATGCACATGCTAGGTGATAGGTGTGTGGGCGTGCACTGTTGGGGATTTTGACTTGGTCCGTCCCGTAGCAATTGTAAAGTTGCATATTTTGTTGAAACTATGTGATACTTATATGTTTTAGAAAGAGTTTATGTAAATTGGGCTGAATGCCATGTTTTGGGCCTTGTGTCAGTGCTGTTTGGACCGTTAGGGGCTTTTTCTTACTATCCTCTCACTGTTTTCGATTGAAAATCTATACTCAGTCATGGTTATACCTATTTACTGCATAACTTAGTTTTTTTACTCTATTTTGATGCATATAAATGTTGTTTTTGGGCTGAATACCCTATTTTACTGAAATGCCTGAGTAGCTTGACAGGTTTATGACTGAGTGAGGCCGAGGGCTTGATTTGTGAGGATATATTTGGGATAGGGCTGCACGACGCAGTATGTTTGATATAGGCCGAGGGCTTGAGTGATTCTTTCCATGATTTGGCTTGATATAGCGCTTGGGCTGAAGGAGCCCCTCCAGAGTCTGTACACACCCCTAGTGAGCGCAAGTACCTACTGAGTGCGAGTGCCGAGTGTCGCGAGTGCTGAGTGACTGGGAGGCATGAGTGATTGTGAGGTATGCCTGAGTGGCATGAGTGATTGTGAGGTATGCCCGAGTGGCATGAGTGACTGTGAGGTATGCCCGAGAGGCATGAGTAACTGTGAGGTTTGCCCGAGGGGCTGTTTATGATTTCATCATTTTTGCTCACCTTTGCATTGAGACTCTATTTGAAAACTGTTGAAAAATATCTTTAAATAATTTTACTGGAACTGGGTTTAAACGAGAAGATTTGATTCAAACATTGACTTTTTTTGCATGTTGTATTTTATTGAGATTTCATTTGAACTTTATATGCTTTATTGCTCATCACTACTGCTCAGTCTTTATTTATTGTTGTTACTTACTGAGTTGGCGTACTCACGTTACTCTCTACACCTTGTGTGCAGATTCAGGCATATTTGGATACGGTAGCGGCTGTTGTCTATTCCGGTTGCATTTCCCGGGGATAGTAAGTTGGCTGCTTGGCAATCGCAGCCCTGCTCTTCTCCGTCTTATGTTCCTTTAGTTGTATTTTGTTATTTTCCCGGCTGAGTTAGTCTTGATATTGTTAGAGAGATTGTTGTAGATTCTCATGACTAGTGACACCCCGATGCCGGGCTTTTCTTTTCCGCACTTTTATTTTGATTTGAACTCCTTTACGAAGGTTTTTACGCTAAATAGCCTCGAAATTATCCTTAAAATGAAAATATCGGTTTGTTTTTGAATGTGTCGGCTTGCCTAGTTCCACGATAGGTGCCATCACGAAAGGTTAGGTTTTTGGGTCATGACAGATTGGTATCAGAACTCTATGTTACATAGGTATCATGAGCCCTGAGTAGGTTTAGTAGAGTCTTACGGATCGGTACGAAGATGTCTATACTTATCTTCGAGAGGCTGCAGAACGCTTAGGAAAATTTCAGTTTCTTGTATTCTATCGTGCGAAATTGATTCACCTTGAAACATAACTCTTTGAATTCCTTCCACGCATTCGTATGCGCACATGAACGCTTGGTATCAGTTGTACATCGCAAGCTTGTGATTCTACGAATGGTGTTTGAGATGTATTATGTGTTTTGGTGATGGGCCAGTCTGGAGGACTTAAGGCCATAGTTAGACCACAGCTTAGGCTCGGTAGCTTCAGTCGTATCCTATACATTTGGACTCATATGTCCGATAATGTCCCTACAAGTGGAATTTGTGGCTCGCTGAGCAGTGGAATGGCTTTGTGGTGAGTATGATGTAACTTCGGGAGGTGTTAAGACGATGTGAATGTGACGAGAAGTGTTTTCTTGAAATATAAAGGAAGGCCATTGGTTGCATGATTTTCGTTTTGATGTGACGTACGATCTCGAGTGTGAATGTTTTGAAGGATCTTTCATGTTGTTAAATTTTGGGGCAAATTAAATTCTCATGTCTGTCAATGAGTTTGGACTCAAGAAGAGTAAGTGGTTGTGTAATAATTGTGGTTGCGAATGGGTATTTCCGATGTTGATGGCTCGATAAAGATGATCTTCGAAGAGACTTAGAGTCGGCAACATTTTATTAGTTCAGGTGCGACAAAGATGCATTTCGATTTGATGCAGCAGTTGGGTAGCAAAGTATGAGGGAAGACAAGACGGGAAGTGTTTCGCGGTGGTTGAAGTACTAGCAGGTCAAGTAGGAGACGTACAGGTTGAGAAGTTTCTTAAAGGAGATGATTTAACCGAAGTAAGAGTGGCATAT
The DNA here is from genome assembly GCA_000715115.1 of Nicotiana otophora. Taxonomy (NCBI): domain Eukaryota; kingdom Viridiplantae; phylum Streptophyta; class Magnoliopsida; order Solanales; family Solanaceae; genus Nicotiana; species Nicotiana otophora. The sequence goes on along the minus strand of AWOL01S0080836.1, from coordinate 27,737 downwards.
TGGCATATGAATTCAATGGTAGGGTAGTCGTGCACCTTGAGAAAATGTAGAATGGTTTGTAATCATGTTAGTATGTGATTTGGCCTACAGACTCTATTTGGAGTGATGGTTACTGTACAAAGGAAAATTGAATATGGCAGAAAGAAGTGTGTTTGAAATGAAGAGAGGCGTGAAGATCTGATTATCGCGTCAGGTGCAATATGACTTGAGTTCGGAAGGTATTGTTGACGTACAGTTGATGTCAATAGATAAAGTACAGACTTATACAAATGGTGGGCGAGCATGAACTTAGGAGAATTTACGTATTTCCTGGTCGTTGCACTCAGTGCAGTGTCATTGGGAGATGCCGGTAAGGAATTCCACATGTGGGTTATCTCCTGTGTGCAGCTAGCGGTGGCGTGATGTTGATGAAGCTTTTGGGAGGAATATTACTTGCTACCTAGTAGGAGGTCACGTGTGTGATTGTGGCTGGAGATTCAGAATGTTCATGAAAATCTTAATAAAAGACTTCGAGAAGTCTAGCGGGTTAATGGTGCGAGACCTTAGTAATTGAGAAGGAGAAATCCTTGCGGGTTATAATTTTATATAATTGCAGCTTAAGGCTAAGTGGGGAGTCTGCTATCGACGAGTTGATTTCACGGTTATGTGTCGTATTAGTTTCAGTTCGGGGTATACCGGTGAATCAGTTATGACTTGCAGAGGTCGAGATCGAGGATGACTCGAGTAAAGGAATTTCTGGACACAAGTTGTATTACACTCTATGGTTATAGGAGGACCATAAAATAATTGAGTGGTTATTCACGAAGAATGTAGTGTACATGGAGCGGGAATTTCCTCGATTGCGTAGGAGTGTGGGTTACTCTTTATTTTCCTTGGGTGTTGGTGTGCTAATGTGGCACAGGTCATTTCGGTCCGTTTGGTCGGTTAATTCGAGATTTGAGTAGAGTGGATAGCTCTCAAGAATGGTTCCAATGGATTCAAGATTTATATATATGGCTAGAAAACTGGGAGTTGCATTGAACGATATCGAGACTCGTGACATTTTATATCATTATGAATTATGCATTTTAGTGTCAAGAAGGTGAAGGAAACAATTTTAGGTTCACATAAATTCTCTTCGGAGTAAGCATTTTTGGTTATGGAACCTTTGGGATACATAAAAAGTGAATTCAGCGGCTTATAAGCCTTACGGCGGTGTGATTCTATGCTAGAGTTCGTGGGGCAAGTTTTAGTTAAGGTAGTAGTGTTCTAACAAGGAAAAAAATAGCAATTTGAAGGCAAGTTTGAAAGGACTTGGAGAAATAGGACAACTTGGTAGTAGGTTGGGTTAGCACAGTAATGGGTATGATCGGTTCTTTTGGTACTTATGACGTGGCTAGTATCTACAGGTGTTTTGTGGCAATGCTCTCGGATTTAGCAACCTGTGTGGCTTGGTGGAGTTAGAGGAATTTAGTTCAGATAGCTTGGTTATGTGCAAATGGATTTCAAAATGTTCATGATGGTTTTTACCATAGTTTGAACCGGATATATTCTACCGGTGTACGGAACGTGTTGTGTGTTATGATTTCCTCCTAGAAAGAAGAAAGAAAGAGGTTTCTGACTAATAAGTTATGTAATTTGCTAGTGACTCATAGTTGATAATGTAATTCTTATGCTTGTTACATGATGGCATAATAGATGTGGTGTGTTGTGCGGGAATATGATTTACATGTACAAGGTCACAACTCAGTTTTGAAGGGAAGGACATAAATTCTTAGGCAGCATGGACAGTTTCAGATGACTGGGTAAATGATATTACTATTTGGTATGGCTTGATGAGAGTGTACATTTCAGAAAGGGCAGTGTGTTTTGATTTATGGGTACTTCGTTGGTATTGCGGCATTCTCCCGGTTGATCGACTGTTGATATTCAAATTTTTGCCAGGTGGCACGGAAGAATTTTTAAAGTATTTCTCGTAGGATGATTGTGTATGGGAGAGGTATTAGGCATTCAGGCGGTGGAGGTGGAATCAAATATGGTGATTGTGTGTTCTATGGAATTGGAGATTGGGAGTTCTCAAGAGCAGATTGTTTAATGGTTGTGGACTGTGAAGTTGTGGCCGGAGCTAGACAGATGATAGAATGTGTTATGATTCAGTCATTGTGAACTTTCAGAGGTTATTTATCTATTGGTGGTTGACCATAGCTGATTTGGCGCCCATTGGTAGGGCCAATTAGGATGTGTATTCTACACCGAGCCGGATTGGTTGGCTCCATACTGCTATTGTTGAAGAATGTGCCATTCGGTTGATGTTAAGCTTATTCGTGTTCTGAAATGATTTATAAGTTACTCTTCTATGCTACGAGGAGCTGTGATTCGTTGGTTACATGCACATATGGTGCGGTTCTATTGTGGCCTTATAGCGGAATTTGAGCAAGAATAGTATTGGATATTGCTTGGTTGATGGCGTATTGGTCATGTTCTTTTGGGTTTAGTGTGGCATGGTGTTGTTTGCTTCTCTGTGGTTATGGTAATGCACTTTGGGTACTTGATGTCGAGTTGGGCATGGTTATTGATTTTAGCAGGGTGGCTTGAGGTGTTTCATATGGACCAGTATTTGGATAGGGTCATTGTTACGATTAGGTACATTTGGAATATTTCTATCTGGTGCACGGATTGCACGGGCTATGGCTTTAGATTGTATTGATGTGTCATGTCACTAGAGTGGTCGTGTTGGATGAGACAAGGTCATTGGGCCTAGAATGGATGCTATCGGAATTGATTGTGGTATAATTGGGAGGATAATATCAGAAGCCGGCTTTGAAATTGGCTATAGTTCTTGTAGAAGGAACATGAGCTCCATGACCTGTTGGTCTAATGAATGGTTATGAATTAAGTACGTTTCTTTCATCATCGGCAGTGTACGAAGGTTTTAGAACGAGGTTTTGTCTGATATGAGGTTTATTACCGGCACTAGGTTGATTTGAGCCGATACTGTGATTAGAAATCATTACTTCGAGCATTTGAGCTATGCAGTATTTGAATTTGACTACTTGAGTTATGGTTAAGGCTTTTGGTACAACTTGTTCAGACTTATACGGTATGTAGATGCGAACTTCTAATCTTATAGGAAATTTCAGATGTTGGAAATTTGATTCGAAGGCTTGTGGGCTAGGTTGAATTGAGAAATTTTAGTTATGCTGTGCTATCGGACCTATATGGGATAGGGTGACGTGGGATCACCCCCTGGTATGTGCATAGGAAAGTAACTCAGCGATTTGATGGCTTTTAGAACAACTTTGGGCACGTTCGAGAACGAACGTATGTTTTTAGTGGGGGAGGATGTAACGACCCAACCGGTCGTTTTAACCATTTGCACTTCGCTCGGTTGTTTGAGGGCATGAGTAGCTCTGTATGATGTACTTTGACTTGTGTGAATTGTCGTTTTTGGTTTGCAGGTATTTTGGAATCGAATTGGAAGAAAGAATTTCATTGTTGAAGCTTTAAATTGGGAGAGTTGACCAAGTTTGACTTTTTAGTATTTGACCTCAGATTGGAATTCTGATGGTTCCATTAGCTTCGTTAGGTGATTTTGGACTTAGGAGCACGTCCGGAATGTGATTTGGAGGTCCGTAGTGGAATAAGTCTAGAATTGGCGAAAGTTGGAAATTCGGCGATTTCGGTCGGAAGTAAATAATTTGATATCGGGGTCGGAATGGAATTTCGGAAGCTGGAGTAGGTTCGTAGTGTCATTTGTGACATGTGTGCAAAATTTGAGGTCATTCGGACGTGGTTTAGTTGGTTTCGGCATCGGTTGTCGAATTTGGATGTTTAAAAGTTCTTAGGCTTGAATCTGAGGGTAATTTGGTGTTTTGATGTTGTTTTGAGTGATTCGAAGGTTCGATTAAGTTCGTATGGTGTTTTAGGATTGGTTGGTATGTTTGGTTGAGATTCCGGGGGCCTCAGGTGAGTTTTGGGTGAGTTTTGAGCGAGTCTGGGCATTTCCGAAACTCAGATATGGTTCTGGTGCTTGGAATTTCGCGGATTGCGACAACATTTCGTGGACCGCGGCAGAATTTCATGGCCGCGCTTGGAAGTTCTACAGATCCGACTTCGGAAGCCTCTATCTTTTGATCAACAAGGAATTTGGAGATAATTCATAAACGAAAGTTGTAGCCCTTGGTGTCTAGTTTTCGGAAAGGTAAAGAAGTCATCATTTGGACATCTGTAGAGAACGTTATGGCCAAAATACTAAAGCCTGGCAGTGCATCCCCAAGAATTTCGTGGACCGCACAAGTTTTACGCGACCGCAGGACCTGGGGCATGACTGCGCTCAACATTTCACGGACCGCGAAGTGGGAAATCAGAGGTGCACTATATAAACGAGGTTTAGGGTATTATTTCACATTTTGGACCTAGGGAGCTCGGTTTGTGGCGATTGTTCGTGGGTTTTTCAAGAAATTCATTGGGGTAAGTGATTCTAACCCGAATTTGGTTAATATACATGAATATATCAATGATTTTATCATCTGATTAGCACTTTGAGGTGGAAATTTGGGGTAAATTGTAGAAACTTCATAAAATGAATTTTTGGATTTGAATGTCAATTCGAAGTCGGTTTGAGTGAAACTAGTATGGTTGGACTCGTGAGTGAATGGGTGTTCGTAATTTGTGATATTTACCTAATTCCGGGTCGTGGGCCCGGGTGCCGGGTTTGAGCCAATTTCGGGTTTTTGGTCTAAATTGGTAGTTTTTCTGGTGGAATTCATTCCATTAGCGTATATTGATGGTATTGTACTGATTGTGAATAGATTCGGAGCATTTGGAGGCCGAGTCGAGATGCAAAAGCATCGCGGGGTAGAGATTTGACCGGTTTGATGTAAGTAACAATTGTAAATCTAGTCTTGAGGGTATGAAACCCCGAATTTCGTATCATTCTACTATTTTAAGGTGATGCACATACTAGGTGACCGGCGTGTGGGCGTGCACTGTTGGGGATTTTGACTTGGTCCATCCCGTAGCAACTGTAAAGTTGAATATTTTGTTGAAACTATGTGATACTTATATGTTTTAGAAAAAGTTTCTGTAAATTGGGCTGAATGCCATGTTTTGGGCCTTGTGCCAGTGCTGTTTGGACCCTTAGGGGCCTTTTCTTATAATCCTTTCACTATTTTCGATTGAAAATCTATACTCAATCATGGTTATACCTGTTTACTGCATAACTCAGTTTTTATTACTCTATTTTGATGCATATAAATGTTGTTTTGGGTTGAAAACCTTATTTTACTGAAATGCCCAAGTGGCTTGAGAGGTTTATGACTGAGTGAGGCCGAGGGCCTGATTTGTGAGGATATATTTGGGATCGGGCTGCACGTCGCAGTATGTTTGATATAGGCCGAGGGCCTGAGTGATTTATGCCATGATTTGGTTTGATATAGCGCTTGGGCTGAAGAAGCCCCCTCCAGAGTCTGTACACACCCCTAGTGAGCGCAGGTACCTACTGAGTGCGAGTGCCGAGTGACTGGCAGGCATGAGCGATTGTGAGGTATGCCCGAGTGGCATGAGTGATTGTGAGGTATGCCCGAGTGGCACGAGCGACTGTGAGGTATGCCCGAGCGGCATGGGTGACTGTGAGATTTGCCCGAGGGGCTGTATATGAGTGATGTTTTGGCCGAGAGGCTGTTTATGATTTCATCATTTTTGCTCACCTTTGCATTGAGCCTCTGTTTGAAAACTGTTGAAAAATATCTTTAAATGATTTTACTGGAACTGGGTATAAACGAGATGATTTGATTCAAACACTGATATTTTTTGCATGTTGTATTTTACTGAGATTTCATGATTTGAATTTATATGCTTTATTGTCACTTCTACTCAGTCTTTATTTATTATTTTTACTTACTGAGTTGACGTACTCACGTTACTCCCTGCACCTTGTGTGCAGATTCAAGCGTATTTGGATACGGTAGTGGCTGTTGACTATTTCGGTTGCAGATTGTTCCGGGGATAATAAGGTAGCTGCCTGGCGATCGCAGCCATGCTCTTCTCCCTGTTATCTTCCTTTAGTTGTATTTAGCTATTTTTCAGGCTGAGTTAGTCTTGATATTATTAGAGAGATTGTAGTAGATGCTCATGACTAGTGACACCCCGATGTTGGGCTTTTCTTTTCCGCACTTGTATTTTGATTTGAAATCCTTTACGAAGGTTATTACGCTAAATAGCCTCGAAATTATACTTGAAATGAAAATATCGGTTTGTTTTAGAATGAGTCGGCTTGCCTAGTTCCATGATAGGCGCCATATAATTTCAAAAATAATCTTGTTCTCATCCTAAAGTGCTACTATTAAAATATTAATAAATCATGGTACCATATAAAATTAATACATACACTATTATTTTATTAAAACATCCATGTAAAAATACATATATTTTCTCAACTTCTAATTTTCCTAATCTCATATAAAGAGTACAAATTTGTGTACGCATAATTCTTAAAATGGTAAAAAGATAACCTTTTTTTCTTGCGAGAAAATAATTTTTATCTTTACAATAAAGAAAATCTCATAAACTTTCTTATATTATGTGTATAATTTAAAGCATATTCGAAAGTAGTAATATTAATAACTATATAAAATCATATTTTTCAAACCTTCTTTTACAAAAATGTTCCATTCAAAATACCATATCAAATGTATATAACGGTATCAAGGTTGTTAAACTTACGGGGTCTTACAATAACTTAATCACAAATCATTTATAACCTCGTGAATGGTCTTAATCCCTTGAAGCTCATATGGATTACTACAACTCATCCTAGTATTAATGTACGGGATGTAACAGAAGAGAAGCGCTCCGAGTTCTCCGAGCTCGGAGAAAACGAAATCAAGGAGGAGGCTGATCCTCAAGTCAAAAGAAACCTCCAGCTCCCGAATACTTGATTCAGACTCCCTCTATCGGCTCAGGGACGAGTCTGAAGAAGATGAAATTTTAGTGGCCCGGGAGACATCGGTCACTAAAGAGCAGGCATCAACCGAAGGGGGGACGATAAAGGCCAATCCCTCCCAAACTCAAGAGGTCGATGCATCAGTGAGGGTCGAGAAATCTCAAGACACCGGTTCTGCTCCACCAGGTGACATCTAGATAATGGGATCGACTTTGTTCACGGACTCAATGTTCGGTGAAGCTCAAGCGATGAATGAGCGTTCAAATGAAGGGGTCCAAGGAGCGAACGATCCCCCCCGGCGTGGACTCTATTGCCACAGAGGATGTCACTAGATTGGGTGATTTAGAAGTACCAAGAAGAAGTCTACCCTCGGGGACAGGTGGGTCTAGCTTGAGCCCAAGATTGGTCAATCGATTCCCTGCCTCGAGTGTCGATCCTGATCGGAAGTGGTCGATCATTATCTCTGTTCCGGGGGACGCCGGGTCTTTTCCGCGCCTATTGGGTAAGCTAGTTACCTCCGGTGCCTGGTGACTGAAGAAGACCATGAAAAGATGAACGAGGTAGAATCTTCATGCTTGTTCAATGAAGCACACAAGACATTGAATCGAGTAAGGTGTTACCAAACCCTTTCATTTTCCAGCTTAAGATACTGAATGATCTCAATATTTTTCCTTGCACTCGCAGGACTCAGTGCTTCACCACGAGACATTCCTCTGATATCGAGAAGAGCTCAGTCTTCTCGAGGCCGAAGCCAAAGCGCTTATTGAGAAGAGAGATATGTATAAACTTCTAAGTGAGAAATGCAAGGAAGAGGCCAAGAGTCTTCGGGACGAATTAAACGTGGCTTAGATAGAACATATCGTTCTAGTGGAATAGGTAAAAGTCTTTGAGGTTAGTGATAATAAACAAGAGTTGGTGACTAACGGTCGAAATCCGCAGGTCCGACAAAATATCAATCAGGTCGATCAACAGCGAGCTGAGATGGATGTTATCAACATCGAGACCGACGAATGGATGGGCGGGATGGACCACCTGGCCAAAGAAAAAAAGACTGCTTGAGCGCAACTAGCTTTGGCTGAGGCCCAGCTTCAAGCGACAAAATAAAAGGTCGAGGTGTAGGAAAAAAGGTTGAAGAGCTCCAGTCTCAGCAAAGCTCGGTCGCCTCTGAGCGAACAATTATGGACAAGGAGCTTGCAATGGCCAAGTCGGCGGCCGTGGTGGTTAAAGCCGATGCCGACGAGATGTTGGCCCAATACAAGGCCGATGCTGTCACGACCTAAACCGATGGGCTGTGACGGGCACCCGGTACCTTACTCAATCGAGTACCAATGTAAAGTATCTTTCGTATCATACTATCATAGGTAAATGCGCCGGAGAGGCTGTCGTGAGATTAGTAGAATAAAACATGAGGAAATGCTCAATATAGGGTGACCCAACTTGATATACCGACTTATACATATGATGTACTGGCCTATAAGTCCAGACCAGTATCCGTATACCTGACATCTGTCTACAAGCCTCTAAGAGTACATAAATATCATAAAGGTTGGGATAGAGCAAGTGGAGTGCACAAATCATACTAACCAAATAGGAAACTCCGGAGTAAGTAGAGTGCACCAACACCTTCTATTGAGCTGATAGCATACTAGGAGAAATGTCAACCTGTCTATCGGGACTTGTGGGTATAAAACGCAACGTCCCCGGGCAAAAAGGACGTCAACACAAATAATGTACCGAGTATGTAAGGAATGAGAATCAGTAAATAATAGACATGAGAGAAACATAGAGTAAAAGACTCAACATGTAACTCTGAACAACTTTACGAATCATTAATATTTACAATGTCATGCATATGCATATAAATTTCATACCATGCTTAGGTATATGCGTTCATAACATCATCAAGTCTCTGAGGGCATCCCATCATATCATCTCGGCCACTGCGGGTAAATCATCAACGTATACCAGCTGATCAGGTGGTGGTGCGTATATAACGCCATAACCTTTTCCCATATCCCATATACATATATATATATATACATATATACGCGTATATAATGCCATCTGGTCATGGGTCAATATACATGTATAAATGAATGCAATGCATGAAAAGTACGTCAATAAAATCTTTCGGAATGTCATAAGACCACTATGCCTTTGATTAATATCATGAAGTAAACTTTATCAACTTACGTACTTTCTGAGACCCATGAACAGAGGATAGAATAATAGGACACATGGGGAATCCAGAACATAAGCATCTCTAGCATTTCTATGAATAGAGTCAATTATGAAAGTTGCATATTTTGCTCGTTTCATTTGTATAATTTGGATCATGCCAAAAGAAAGAAGGGATAGCCTTAACATCCCCTAAATCCGTTGAGTCCTTAATACCTTCCAAGAAATTCTTCAAACAACTCAATTCAATCTATCACATCATAAGGAGATTCGAAATCAGTGCTGAGTAAAGGCTAAGTCCGCAACTTAAACTAGTAGCTCGTTTACGTAAATTTGGGCAGCATCTCCCCTGTAACTAGGCCCTCCTCCTATACCATATACCAACAACAACAAGAGAACAACAATAACAATATATAAGCATAATTTTCCAACCTTATCTCCATCACAATATACCACAAAATAGCCCACACACCCTAATCACTTCATACATAAAACGACAACCAAAGTAGTGTCAAACAACTTAAAACAATATAACGACGATCGACCAGCCCACCATTCAATCATTATATGGTGTTTCTATACACAATATATCCTTCAAAACTATATTAAACAGTAGAAAAATATACAGCCCAAAGGCAACACAAAACAGCCCACAAAACAGTCTACTATAAGTCAAATAACTCGAACTCACGGCTTCTGATCACTGTCCCGTGAGTTCTAACTATTAGGAACTAATTTATCAACATTCCTTGATATTTAAACACTTAAATACATAAAGAACACATTTTCGGAACTATGAAGTACCTTCCAAAACTCAAACTACAAAGAAAGAGAGAGGCGATATAGCGATACTTACGTCGTAGGGATCGTTCTGATGCTATCACTTCTCGATTTCGTACCCGGGATGTTAGTATTCTTTGAACCACCATTATAGAGCTCAAAGACAGGTTATATGGTGTTCTATGGTCGGTTTCTATGTGAAAATGAAGAGAGAGACGAGTTAAGACATATTTATCAACTTTTGAAAAGTCAAAGAGGTGCTAGCTTGGCACCCTCTCATTCGCCCATCTTCCGACGCTTATATCTTTTTATCCGGATGTCGTATGAATAAATGGTTTAGAGCGTTGGAAACTACGTTACAAGACCTTAAATTTTGTATATAATATGTCCTAAAAACCCTCATATAGTACATGAAATGTATTTCTCAAAAAGCTCTGTTACACGACAAATCCTTAGTCGGTGTTTCCGTAACTTTAATCTAATTTTTCCCAAACTTCATATTTTCTATACAAACATCATATATAGCCATATTATGACTTTAAAAGCATTTAAATCATGATTAACAAGTTTCATATTCATTACATCACCTTGGGACGTATAAGGTGTAACAATCTTCCCCCCTTAGAAACATCATCCTCGAATGTTAAACTCCCAGAAATCTATAAACATTTTGGCAGAGTCTCCTTTGTAATGATACTACTACCAACCTAAAGGTTGTTATGTCTCAAACTGATCTTTCTACGAAAGTGGAAACAAGTGAGGATACCTAGTCTTTATTTCTTCTTCAGCTGCCCGAGTCATCTTCTCCACATTATTGTTAATCCAAAGTACTTTAACCAAAGCTATATCCTTAGTTCTTAATCTCTAAACTTGTATATCTAGTATAGCAATGGGAGCTTACTCATATGATAGCTGCTCTGTAACCTGAACATCGTCAACTGGAATGACTTTAGAGGGATCTCCAATACACATACGTAGCATAGACACATGAAATACTGGATGTACAGACTCCAATTTGGAAGGCAAGTCTAATTCATATGCTACTTGTCCTACTCTACGTATAATCTTATAAGGTCCAATGTACCAAGGGATAAGCTTTCCATTCGTACCGAATCTCATAACGCCTTTCATCGGTGATATATTTAGGAATACCCAGTCATCTACCTGAAACTCCAAGTCTCGTCGTCAAATATATGCATAGGACTTCTGACGACTCTGAGCTGCTAATAGCCTTTCCCGTATAAGCTTAATCTTCTCAACTGCCTGTTATACCAACTCTGGTCATACTAACTTAGTTTTCCCAACCTCGCGCCATCCAATAGGTGACCTACACTTCCGTCCATAAAGTGTTTCATATGGAGCTATCTGGATGCTTGAATGATAGTTATTATTATATGCAAACTCAATAAGTGGAAGCTGATCATCCCAGTTACCCCTGAAGTCCATCACACAAGCCCGTAGCATATCCTTCAGTGTCTGAATAGTACGTTCAGCCTGGCCATCTGTCTAGGATGAAATGTTGTATTAAAACTTATCTGAGTCCCCAATCCTTTTTGGAAGGACCTCAAGAAATTAGCTATAAACTGAGCAACTCTATCTGAGATAATAGATATAGTGACACCATGAAGTCGTACTACCTCCCTAATGTAAAGCTTTGCATAATCCTATGCTGAATAAGTAGTCATGACAGGCAGAAAATGGGCCGATTTTGTAAGTCTATCGACAATAACACATATAGAATCGAACTTACGTTGGGTATGAGGTAAGCTTATGATGAAATCCATATTAATCACTTCCCATTTCCTAGTCGGAATCTCTATAGCCTATAATAATCCACAGAGTTTTTGATTCTCAATCTTAACCTGCTGACAATTAGGGCACTGAGCAACAAACTCAACTATATCCTTCTTCATTCCGCCCCCCTAGTATATTCCCCTGATATCATGATACGTCTTAGTCGCTCCTGGATGAATAGAATAACGAGAATAGTAAGCTTCTCCCATAACCTGCTGGCGCAACCCTGCCACATTAGGAACACATAATCGACCTCGATATTTGAGGACTCAATCTCTTGTAATCTAAAATGGTGTATTCTCCTTTTGAGTGGATGTATCTCTGTAATGAGCTAGCACATGATCCTCATACTGGCATTCCTTCACTTCAGTTACTAAAGGGGATGTTGCCGTGTCCTGAATAGTAACTCTGGTATCACCTGAGTCCAGTAATCGAACTCCAAGACTAGCTAGCTGATGAATCTCATGGGCTATCCCACACTTCTTTGGCTGTAAATATGATAGGCTACCCATAGATCTACGGCTGAGGGCATCGACTACTGCATTCGTCTTCCCCGGATGGTATAAAATATCAACGCCGTAGTCTTTCAGTAGCTCCAACCATCTCCTTTGGCGTAAATTCAATTCCTTTTGATAGAAGATATATTTAAAGCTCTTATGATCTGCATAGATATCGACATGAATGCCATACAAATAGTGTGTCCACATATTTAGTGCATGAATCACCATGGCTAACTCTAAATCGTGGGTCAGATAATTCTTCCCGTTCTTTCTTAGCTCTCTTTAAACATACGCAATTAATTTTCACGGTTGTTCTGTCACTTGTTGCATGAATGCATAGCTTATCTCATTGCCCACAAATACTGGAATTTCATGCAACTCATATGATCTCAAATATCATCTTTTGATTTATTTTTTTTTTCCCGTTCATTAGCCATGATAGGTGCCACTTTCTTACTGAGTGCATACAATATTGTTGTGAGACTGTTGTTACAAGAGCATTTCTTCTTTATGTCACTATGCGTAAGTTGAAGCCTTCTTCCTTATTCCCTCAGCTAGTCTTTCTATGTAATACTTAAGAGAGACCTTTTGACTCCTGTACAGATGCGAGCTTATTACATCGTATACCCGAAAGAAATTTTGATGTTCTTACTTGCCTATAATTATCCTTAATTACTTACCTTTGCGTCCTTGTGCTCGTAGGGTTTCTTCTTAATTGAAAATTTTGACTGTCTTCCTAGTGGCACGTTCTCTTATTTCCATTATACTTATATGGTATGTATAATTACCCCAACTCCTATTTGAATATTTCTCAAGGGTTACAACATCATATCTACGAGACCGAATTCACTATGTTGGGGTTCACTACGTTTATCGTGCACAATCTGCTTATTTGTCTGTATCCTCATGTCTAGCCATGACTAGGCTCTTCCTGAATCAACTACTAACTACTTGTTAGTCTATTTTCATATCTATATTCTGCATAATCTCTCTTGGGTTATATCATTTGTCTTAACTTACCCCGCATACTGACTCATTATGTATCAAGTCTTCATTTGCACTAATATATCAATAACATCTAGTGATGGAACCCTTACTGCCTCTCCTTATCGTCATGCTTACATAATGTTCTGGAGTCGTATCATATCCGTAGGATCTGAATAAATGCAATCTCATTCCTTTCGCCTCTCGACCACATTCTTACTTTACTATTCCATAGTTACCTGCACCACATAACTGCGTCTTAATACCATTTCACACCATTTTCCCCCTTTAGGGGAGTACAAACATTTATTGCTATGAAGATTTACCTATAAATGTTTCACCTCTTCATATTTGGTGTCTTTTCACATCTTCACGGACTCTTACTTGCCTTGCGGTAACCCTTATGTACCAAGGATAATTTAATTTCTTACACACAAAGATGACACCTAGTGTAACTGTCACACTTAGTCCCTTAAGCTTAACTCTTCTCACAACGCTTGTTTTAGGGAAGCATCTTCCTGAATGACCTTTAAAAGTTATTCTTCTGTTGTCCATTCAATTATCGTCGGAATGCTACCTTTGAAATTCTCACGATGTCAACTATTATCAAATCTTTCGGTCCCAAATTCATGTTCAGTTTATCTTATTCACTAGACCATACTAATTTCTATTACTCCGGGGTCTAACTTTTCCTTCTGGTAATCATGTATGAGTCACCAACTCATTTCTCGAAATGGGGACATGAATTTATGGCTTGTACTCTTTTATTGTCTCAAGGCTTGTAACTTCTTGTCTTTTCCTTCACTTGACTATAAAATCTGTAGTCTTGTCATATTTTGATTTACCGTTATCACACACATATCACATCTTACTCATGATGCTTCATTTACTCTCTTCTTATTCTCCGGATAATATTTTTGTCTATCACTTTATTCTGAAAAGTTCAACAAAACATTCTTTTACTTTTAGCTCCCCTTGCTTCATATCACTGGATCTTCGGAATGCCTAACATTCTCCTTTTTGTTTTACTCGGGGCTGGAGTCATTCTAAGGTAAATATTTATCCCTTCTAGGATTCCACTGTCTATCTTCTGAAATTTCTGAACATTCTAGTATCCATACCTGACTGTACTATTTTATAGTTCACCATCTGGATGTCTCACAAGGATATCTATTACCACATGTGCACTATCTTGGAAAATGTTAACTAATGATAACACTTCATCCACCATTTGTTTGGGTTACTCTAACCCAAGTTAGATCTTGATATCATATCCTTCTCTTAAACTATATCTGCTGGCTCACATAAGGCATAATTAAGATGAGTGTGGCCAATTGTATATAACTTTATTACTGTTGAAAGTAACTCATAATACTTGTATTTTTCTGCTTAAATTGTAAATACAGTTAATCTTTACTAACTGGGTACCTCGTATACTTCTTCACCTAGATTTGTTTACTTGTTGAATCATGTATCTACCTTCTAATTCTCTCGTTGCTTTTTACCATAGGGGTAGATAGATATTCATGCCTCAGGGCTCCTTATCAGGAAGCTCACACGTCGTAGTACACACATAATCTACTGAAGGCCTTACATTTACTCATCATAAGCATGACGCAAAGTCGAGTTCCTCTGACTAAACTCTTCCACAACCACATTTGGGATGTAGATGACATTGTATAACGAATAAAATAGAATTTTAGGAGTTTGAATTTCTTACAACTGAGCTCTACCACACGATCTAGAGTAAGAAGAAAGAGTGACAGTCCTAAATGCCCTGTAGCCTTCTGCTTATAAGTGTGGTACACAACATACCCATAAACAAGACTCTACTAGACACGGCTTGTAGACTCCCTAGAACAGAACTGCTCTGATATCACCTTTATCACGACCCAAACCGATGGGCCGCGATGGGCAGCCAGTACCTTACTCAACCGAGTACCAACGTAACGTATCTTTCGTATCATACTATCATAGGTAAATGAGCCGGAGAGGTTTTCATGAGGTAAGTAGAATAAATCATGAGGAAATACTCAATATAGGGTGACCCAACTTGATACACCGACTTATATATATGACGTACTGGCTTATAAGGCCATACTAGTATCCGTATACATGACATCTGTCTACAAGCCTCTAAGAGTACTTAAATATCAAAAAGGTCGGGACAGAGCCCTGTCATACCAATCAATACATATTCAAATCATACTGACCAAATAGTCAACTTCGTAGCAAGTGGAGTGCACAAACACCTTCTGCTGAGCTGATAGCCTACTAGGAGAACTCTCAACCTGTCTATCGGGACCTGCGGGCATGAAACACAACGTTCCCGAGCAAAAGGGACGTCATCACAAATATTGTACCGAGTATGTAAGGAATGAAAATCAGTAAATAATAGACATGAGAGAAACATGGAGTAAAAGACTCAACATGGTCTGAACAACTCTATGAATCATTAATATTTACAATGTCATGCATATGCATATAAATATCATACCATGCTTAGGTATATGTATTCATAACATCATCAAGCCTCTGAGGGCATCCCATCATATCATCTCGGCCACTGTGGTCAAATCATCAACGTATACCATGTCACGACCCAGAATCCACCACAAGAGTCGTGATGGCACCTAGTCTCTAAGACTAGGTAATCCGATTTCCATTACATATTTGAAGCCATTTTTTTCGAATTAAATAAATAATTAAAACTAATAGAGAAAATAATTATAATATACAACTACCAAGAGTGCTAGAGTTGAGTCACGAACTCTAACTGAATACATAGAATGATCACGAGGACCGAATATACAATACTGTTTGATTACAAGTTAACATGACAATGAAATGAAAGGACTCCAAGGGAACTGCGACGACCAAGCAGCTCTATCTTGAATCCTTAGGATCTCGCTTTAACTCTGCTCAAGTCCGTTATCTTCAATACCTGGCTCTGCACAAAATGTGCAGAAGTGTAGTATGGGTACACCACGGTCGGTACCCAGTAAGTATCAAGACTAACCTCAATGGAGTAGAGACGAGGTACAGTCAAGACACTTACTATCTAATAACCTGTGAAATATAATATACAAGATAATAGGAAACAAATACCAACAGAACAACATGAAATAGCCAGTGATATGCACAGCAGGCAACAAAAATACCATTAATATCGCTCAACAATTAATAAGTACAATTACACCCAATTAAATCAAGTACTTCAAATAAATGTCTTTCACATATAATTCTTCCAAATAATTCTCTTTCAAATATAATTTTCTCAAATAATTATTTTTCAAATATAATTCTTTCAATAAATATTTTCAAATATAATTTTCTCAAATAAATATCTTTCACATAATACTTTCTAAGTAAAAATCCTTCCAAATAAATATTTTGAATATAATCCTTTCAATTAACAAGTCACCATGTGACACCTCATTTCAAAGTCATAAGCATACGGGTCTCAACCCATTTTCATATTTCTCATAAACACGGGTCTCAGCCCATTTTTTTCATGTTTCTACGGCACCTCATGCCCAGAATTAAATCATCATATTTCCCTGGCACCTCGTTCCATCATTTCATATCACAACTGCACGGATAACTCACGTGCCAAATATCATTATCATCTCATCACAACACCTCGTGCCCACGTTTCATATATCAACTGCACGGACAATTCACGTGCCAAATATCCTCATTATTTACTCACGGCACCTCGTGCCCATATTTCATTTAATAATTTGCCTGGCCATAGCCACAAGCTCTCAATTTCAACATAAATCAGATTGTTATCAATTTACTAACAATAAAACAATTTACACGAGGTATAAAATAAACACAAGAAAAATCACAACATCACATAAAAAAAATCATCATCACCATAACCCTACATTATCACATATCATCCCTAACAATAGCCACCCTTATCGCTCCTATTGCCACCCTTATCACTCCTATAGCCACCCTTATCGCTCCACCCAGACAATATCAATAGCCACCCTAATCGCTCCTATAGCCACCCTTATCGCTCCGCCCAAACAATATTCCAACAAACACAACAACAGTGAAATGCCACCCTTATAACCACATAATATCAACGGTGAAATGCCACACTTATCTCCCGAAAATAACAACTCACACAACACAATAATTTACACGGGAAATTATCACAGCAACATAACAAAAATCAATTCATATCACAATTTGCCCCGATGGCCACAACCAAATTCCAAAGCTACAACCAAGTCAATTAATTTCACAACAAATAGCCAAATGCTCCACATAATGTGTACAACACCCAAAAACAATCAAATAGATATAGAAATTACTCAACATAAAGCAAAGTCTTCATAAAGATCAAATTTTCAATAATTATATAAACACCTCTTCTTAAGCTCATTTAATTAATTATTTGTAGAAGGGAAAATCCAAAATGAAATTAAGTTCCAATAATTATCAAAAAGCAAATTCACTAAATTTCATAATAATCAAATAACAATCGCATCACATTGTCATGTAACAACAGAGTCAACAACAAGGATTTAGTCACGATAAGTAGATGATTAAATACAAGCCAACAGTTATCCGATTTACTACATAATATGCTCTAGACTTCAACTCAATAAAATTTGTACATATAAACCAAGTACGTACTCGTCACCTGGCGTACATGGTTTTCAATTACACAAATGGCACATAAGACTCGATGCCTAAGGGGTAATTCCCCCACTCAAGGTTAAGCAAGATACTTACCTTTTTGAAGTTAGGCCGATATTCCAAAATAGCCTTCTTGTTTGAATTGATCTTCGGACAGCTCAAATCTATCCAAATTAATTGTATAATTTCATTAAAATTCATCGAAAATAATTTCGTATAATAATACGTCGACTTAAAATTTTATTTCAAAAAGTCAACAAAAGTCGACGCGGGATCTGCCTCTCGGAACCCGACATAATTTTCATGAAATCCGACCACCCATTCCGATACGAGTTCAACTATACTAATTTTATCGAATTCCACTAATAAATCGACCTCCAAATCTTAAATTTAAACCAAGAGGGTTTTCTAAATTTTTCAACCCAATTCACTAATTTAGTGATAAAAACAACAATAGATTCATGTAATTTAACCAAAATTAATTTAGGAATTCTTACCCCAATATTTTCCATGAAAACCTCTCGAACAATCGCCTCACCCGAGCTTTCNACCCATTCCGATACGAGTTCAACCATACCAATTTTATCGAATTCCAATAATAAATCGACCTCCAAATCTTAAATTTAAACCAAGAGGGTTTTCTAAATTTTTCAACCCAATTCACTAATTTAGTGATAAAAACAACAATAGATTCATGTAATTTAACCAAAATTAATTTAGGAATTCTTACCCCAATATTTTCCATGAAAACCTCTCGAACAATCGCCTCACCCGAGCTTTCTTGGTCCAGAAATGGAAGAATGACACTAATTTGGACTTTATTCTGCTGCCCAGGGGTTTGTTCTTCGCGTTCGCTAGACTCCCCTCACGTTCGCGAAGAATAAATTCTTCAAAAGTCATTTTCAAACTCTTCTCAGACAACCTTTAGTATAATGACCATAACGCTTTGTACAAAACTATAAATGATGAATGGTTTGAGTTTATGGAAACTAGACTCTGTGGGCTATAATTTTTATTTTTTGCTCATCTCCCAATTCCTTATAGATTACGAGATATAAGCTTCCAAAGTTAGCCCTGTGCAACAGAGATTTCCAAACTTTTCCCGGACAGCCTATAGTTTATCCACAATAACTTTTTGTACACAACTCCAAATGACAAATGGTTAACCTTTCTAAAATATAGATACAAAGGGCTACAACTTTTATTTTTGGATCATCTCCAAATTTCTTATAGATTGCGAGATATGAGCCTCTAAATTCAAACGACGACCAACAAAATTTTCTTCTTCGCGAACGCGAGAACCTCTTCGCGAACGCGAAGAACAAAGTCCTAACAACAAAATCCTTCTTTGCGAACGCGAGAGGCTCCTCGCGAACGCGAAGAACAACACCATAACCACCAACCAGCAGCATTAAAACACCCAAACTTGGTCCGGAACCACCTCGAATCAAACTCGAGGGCCCCGGGACCCCGTCCAATTATACCAACCAGTCCCAATACATAACACAAGCTCGCTCGTGGTTTCAAATCACATCAAATTATGCCGAAAATATAAATCGCACCACCAATCGAACTTATGAACTTCAAAAACTTCCAACTTCTAAAACTCATTCCAAAACCTATCAAACCAACCCGGAATGACGTCAAATTTTGCAGGCAAGTCCCAAATAACATAACGGAGGTGTTCCAACTCTCGGAATCGAATTCCGACCCCGATATCAAAAAGTCTACTTCCCGTCCAATTCTCCAAAAATTCGACTTTCGCCATTTCAAGCCTAAATTGGCTACAGACCTCAGATTCATAGTCCGGACACGCTCCTAAGTCCAAAATCACCCAAAGGAGCTAAGAAAACCGACAGAACTCTATTCCGGAGTCATTTTCACACAATTCCAACTACGGTCAAAATCCTAAGACTTAAGCTTCCGTCTTAGGGACTAAGTTTCCCAAATCACTCCGAATCATCCGTAAATCAAACTCGACCACACATGCGGGTGATAATACATATTGCGAGGCTGCTCGAAACCTTAAGTCACCGAACGGGACGTAAATTCTTAAAACGACAAGTCGGGTCGTTACATACCAACTCATCAGGTGATGGTACGTATATAATGCCATAACGTTTTTCCATATCCCATATACATATATATACATATATACACGTATATAACGCCATCCGATCATGGGTCAATGTACATGTATAAATGAATGCAATGCATGAGAAGTACGTCAATAAAATCTTTCGGAATGTCATAAGACCAATATGCCTTTGATTAATATCATGAAGTAAACTTTATCAACTTACGTATTTTCTGAGATCCATGAACAGATGATAGAATAATAGGAGACATGGGGAATCAAGAACATAAGTATCTCTTGCATTTCTATGAAGAGTCATTTATGGAAGTTGCGTATTTTGCTCAGTTGTGTCATTTGGATCATGCCAAAAGAAAGAAGGGATAGCCTTAATATCCCTTAACTCCGTTGAGTCCTTAATACCTTCCAAGAAGTTCTTCAAACAACTCAATTCAATCTATCACATCATAAGGAGATTCAAAATCAGTGTTGAGTAAGGGCTAAGTTCGCAACTTAAGCTAGTAGCTCGTTTACGTAAATTTGGGCAGCATCTCCCCTGTAACTAGGCCCTCCTCCTATACCATATACCAACAACAACAAGAACACAACAATAACAACATGTAAGCATCTTTTTCCAACCTTATCTCCATCACAATATACCACAAAACAGCCCACACACCCTAATCACTTCATACATAAAACGACAACCAAAGTAGTGTCAAACAACTTAAAACAATATAATGACGAACGACCAGCCCATCATTCCGTAATTATGTGGTGTTTCTCCACACCATTTATCCTACAAAACTACATTAAATAGTAGAAAAATATACAGCCCAAAGTCAACATGAAACAACCCACAAAACAGTTTACTACAAGTCAAATAACACGAACTCACGACTTCCGATCACTGTCCCTTGAGTTCTAACTATTAAGAGCGAATTTACCAATATTCCGTGATATTTAAATACTTAAATACAGAAAGTACACATTTTCTTAACTATGAAGTACCTTACAAAACTCAAACTACCAAGAAAAAGATAGGCGATATAGCGATACTTACGTCGTAGGGATCGTTATGATGTTATCGCTTCTCGATTTCGTACCCGGGATGTTAGTATTCTTTGAAACACTATTAGAGAGCTCAAAGATAGGTTATATAGTGTTCTAGGGCCGGGTTCGATGTGAAAATTAAGAGAGAGACGAGTTAAGTCATATTTATCAACATTTGAAAAGTCAAAGAGGTGCTAGCTTGGCACCCTCTTATTCACCCATTTTCCGACGCTTATATCTTTTTATCCGGATGTCGTATGAACAAAAGGTTTAGAGAGTTGGAAACTAAATTCCAAGACCTTAAATTTTGTATATAATATTTCCTAAAAAAACCTTATATAGTACATGAAATGTATTTCTCAAAAAGCTCTGTTACACGACAAATCCTTAGTCGGGTTTTCCGTAACTTTAGTCTAATTTTTCCCAAACTTCATATTTTCTATACAAACATCATATATAGCCATATTATGACTTTAAAAGCATTTAAATCATGATTAACAAGTCTCATATTCATTACGTCACCTTGGGACTCACAGGGTGTAACAGATGCCGAGGCGGCCCAGGACCGCTTGAAGGACATTGTTGACTATGAGAAGCGGCAGTGGCAAAGAGAAGCCCTCGAGGAGATTCATGCTCGGGGTTTCGATCTATCAGCCGAGATCTAAACCGCTAAGGAGCTCGAGGCCGAGGCCAAGAAGTTGGCTGTAACAACCCGACTTGTCGTTTTAAGAATTTACGTTCCGTTCGGTGGCTTAAGGTCTCGAGCAGATTTGAAATGTGTATAATGACTTGCGAGGGTGGTCAAGTTTGGTTTTCGGATGATTCAGGATTTAATTGAAAGAACAATTCTCGTTTTGGAAGCTAAAGTTGAAATAATTGACCGGATGGTGAATTATGTGTAAATGACCCCGAAATGGAGTTTTGATGATTCCAATAGCTCCGTATGGTGATTTTAGACTTCGAAGTGTGTCCAAAAGTTTTTTTGGAAGTCCGTAGTGAACATTTGCTTGAAATGAAAAAAGTTGAATTTTAGGAAAGTTTGACCGGGGATGTGACTTTTTGATATCGGAGTCGGAATCCAGTTCTGAAAATTTTCATAGATCCGTTTGTTGATACCCAATATTTTCATCATATTTTTCCATATATATATATATATATATATATATACTCGTTCAAAGTAGTGTATATGCATCATCATTCGATTTACAAGCATACACAAGTATTTTTCATAATCTTCCATGATTTTTAAAGACTTTAAATCAATTTATTTCTCCTTTTTATTATATAAATATCCAATAATTACCCTCCTAATTATTTTATGATGATTTAATCATCTAAACTTATCATTTATACTAATATGAGATTTTAAATATTTTCAGTGCATTTCATATACTTACATTTGCATTTTTCAGGGCTAAATTGCACATTTTGCAATAATAACCCATATGTACATATAATTACATTATATATACAAAAAATAATTTTTTATTTTTATAATGTTAAATAATTTTTTTTAATCATTTGCATGCACAAATGATATTTTTGTTATTTATTTATTACTTTTATGAATTATTTATTTGATTAAAATTGGGTATTTAAAATCTAGCCCCAAATTCCTTCTAATTTCGGACCAGACTACGCAGACCTTAGCCCAATAACCCTAGCCCAATCTTAAATGACCCAACCCAGTCCTAACCCGACCCAACCCCTTCTCAAATCCCAGCCGTTGATCAAAAATGATCAACGACTCACAAACGACTCCCCCTTTCCTTATATCACTCAACCCTAAACCCTAACCCCATTCCCTCCAAACCCGTTTCTTCTCTATTCTTTCATCTTGGAAAACCCTAACCCGTCGCCTCTGGAAAACAAAAACCTCTCCGAATCTTCCGAAACCATGGATGTTTCCATGGTTTTCTTACATTTTGTGTATCATACCACCATCTCTTACGATTCTATGTTACCTCTTAGTACTTGCCTAAACATGGCAAGTACTACACCTCATATTTTGATCATTTTCTCTTGACTACTTGAATCTGGACATGTATCTCGTCCATATGCTTCATAACCATGGCTATATGGGTCCGATTAGCCGAGATTTCAGCCAATCTTCAACTTTTGCCAACTATGGTTTGAATTCCCCTTCGTTTCTTACCGATTCTTACTTGATATTTTTCCTTTTATGTGTTTGACTACTCTTTTTACTTATCTCTCCTTATTTATTTTACTTTATTCTTTGCCTTAAATATGACTCTGAATGATTTTGGTATTTTTTGAATCTCTAAAATCGCTTCTAATTGATTCCGGAATATTTTCTTTCTATCTTGTTTGCATCTGAATAATTCTTTTTCCATGTCTATATGTTCGATTTCTACACTATATAAACCCTTCCCCCATTCCCTTTAGAGGACACTTTTTCGGACTCAATATAGCCTCGCTAGATCTAAAGCTTTACTCTGTTATTGCATTCTATACTCTGATTTTGGCCGGCTGAAAGCCAAAGCCATTTAGTTCTAAGATCTTGCTATTCAGAATATTGTGGACTTCTATTATTTTATGTGTTTTCGCTTAACTGGTAAGTCACTTGACTTGTGCAATTTCATCCTTACGTGTCTCTAATTTGCATGTGTTTCTACTTCTGAATCCATGGTTCAATATGCTTCTGAGTTATGTTCAGGCATCGTTCTGTCAACTTTATATGCTTTTAGTCTCTTTAGCATTTAACTGCTCTTAATGCTACCAGTTTTGAAGTTATCTACTCCTAGCCTGATTAATCTGAACCTTTTTAAGGTTTATTCATTGAGTGAATTGACTCCTAAATGCTCATGAACATGTTTACTTACTTTGTCCTGAATCCCTGTAGTAGATGCCTCACATTTGTGTTAGCCTCTGTTAAGACCTTCATTGTTAGTCATAATTTGCCTCTCTACTATTGTGTCACTCAACATGATCACTCGACCTCTGGTGTTTGCTTGTGATTTGGAACAGTTATCTCATCATGTTTGAATTGTCACTTTGTAATGTTAGGCTAGACCTTTGTTATAACCAGATCATCTTTAGCTAATTAGACCATTATGACAAAGCTTGAATGCCCATATCTGCTACTTGACATGATTTTACCTTACACAATGCAGTAATAGTTTTGCATATGTGTCTTAATTTGTGATTGTAATCTCACCCCTGTGCTAACATGATGCCCTGCGCTTTCTATGATTATTTGACTCATCACAATATTGTCCTGTTTTCTTGGTAATAATACAAGGTTGTGTACTTAGCATAATGCAACCATGTTTCAACATGTTTTGCACCTGTGTACAACAATCTTTGTCAATCTTGAAAACACGCTCTTAACTCAACTTCTTTTTAGCGTATGACTGCTTCTGTGCCAAGTGTGGGACTTATTTCTCAGCTTACATTCAGCTTGCCTTTTAAAGTTCTGTGATTTATTCAACTGTTTGCTTTGTTTGCTCAATTTGGTTGTGTCTGTTTAAATCCCTCAATTCCTGTTTCTCAACTTTGGTCCCTTCTTTCACTTGTCACCTAAGCTCTTTGAATCCCATTCTTAGCCGGCTGAAAGCCCATGCTACGTAGGTTCTGTCCTTTGAACTCCCTAGAGTGAGCACTGCTCATGGTTTATTTGATACCTTTTGTGAACTCTGACACACTAGGACTTGGTTCCTAGTCTCTCCTTTGAATTATCTCTGTTAACCTCCCTACTGTGAGCACTGCCCTTGGTTTTTGAAGCCCTTGGGAACTCTGACGCACTAGGGTCTTGGTTCTATATCCTCAACTCTGTTTTATGCCCACTATGTGAATCACTTAATTCCTGGCTGCCTTATGTCCATGAAGATGTAATTTTGGGCTATTATGAGCCATGAGAATGAAGGCTTGGCTTGGCTGGGTATATCTTTGGGCCTGCTGTAGGCTCCCTATAGTTATTCTACTTTGTAATTTATTCTATTCATTCTGGTCTGCAATAATTCTTGTAATAACATTTTGGGGTATTAGTGAAATTGGGAAAGGGGTTTTATCTTACACTTTTATTGAAATGGGTAGAAATCCTGCTTATAGGTTCATTACTTTGCTCAAATGTGCGTTAGAAATCCTGCCTATAGGTTCTTTATTTGATTCAAATGTGTTCTGCTTTTACCTATTAGAAACCATGCTTATAGGATATTGAATGATTAATATCTCAATGTGTGCACATGATTCTGTTTACCTACGGTTTAATCTACAAATTAGATGCCATCTAAAATCTATTTTTAATTATAGAAATCATGACTATAGGATATAAAATCAGTTTTAATTCTAGAAATCATGCCTATAGAGTCTGAATCCATTTTAATTATCTCCCTACTCATTTCTTTAAGAGTTTTCAATACTGTACTAATTACCATTCTAGAAACCATGCCTACAGGACTCAATTAAGCAATTCTCAACATATTCCTGTGATTAGCATTGTTAGTTACTGCGTGAATCACCTAAACATCATGCCTATAGGTTTTAATCCCTTATACCTGTAATCAGTAGGCAATTATGTCGGTTTTAGAAATTGTACTGAGAGAAAAGGCTTTTACGTATAAAATGTTTGCTCATTAAATTTAGTGTCACATAGAGATCCTTCCTATAGGGTTCTGTAACCTTAACTTTCTAAAATTTGCAATTGTCAATGCTAATCAGTTTGGCATGCATTTGATGTCTAAATGCGGAGGGTAACTTGATCCCATACTTGTTTCTATTTGAAAGTCCTAATTGTTTTTGGATGTCGCCTAGTTTTCTCCTTTTGAGCAACCTAAGTTAAGGTCTAGAACCACCCTGAAATAGAGGTCTAAATGCCTCCTGGACCCTAGGCATGGGACGGGTAGTGCACGCATAGAGTACGACTTAGAATTGACTAGAGCGCTTTAGGTAAATAACTTAAAGATAGTAATGGGGTAGCAGGAGATGATAGTCTGTGCCCGCTGAATAATATGACTAACACCCCATCTTGAGGGAGTTACGAAATATTATTTATGTTGTACGGGGTGATCCTTTAGGCTAAAAACTTAGGACCCCCCATTTCTGTTTTAAAATAAATCGTTTATTTCATTTGTCAATTGTTTCTTTTCTCTTAGACTTATTCACATGACTTGAATTCGGCCGGGATCCACCATTGTGGACCTTGAGGAGTTCCTAACACCTTCTCCTCGAGGTAATTTTAGCCCTTACCCGATCTTTGGTGACGCAAACTAGTAAACCCGAGTCATATGCAATAGGTGCCCTAACACACCTTAATCCGTTAGGTGGTGACTCTCTTTTAATAACCCTTCCTTCCTTTTAAAAGAGTTGTCAATGTCGAAACCCGATTTTGCGAGGAATCGGGGCGCGACAGCAGGGCGACTCTGCTGGGGATATCCTTAGTCTCTTACCATAATGAACTTGGTCTGTGTGAATTAGTCTCCCTCGATAAGCATGTATTTATTATTTTATGCTCAAATTCATCGTTTATTTGCTGCATGCACACCCCCTTCCCTATTTTCCCTTTTACATGAACTTACATGCAACTTTTTGTTTAACCTTGTTCGCTGGCTCCAATCTTTATGTCTTTCCCAATACCTACCTCTTTTACCTCTTTATTAAAGTTTTTCCATTATGCGAACTAACTCCTTCTTTGTTTTTCTTCCTTTCATGTCTTTACATTTATTAAATACCGTATTTATCACTTTCATCAAGCAAAATACTTGAAACAATGTTGTTTTAATTACATGCTCTGCATCATATTTCACTCGTGCACAATTAATACCATAGTGGCACTTGATGAGTGTCCGCTTGAGGGTACCGGTCTAGAATTCTATAAGAAAACCCTACTATGAAGTTAACTGTGCATGCATCATGTCTATCATGAGTTAGAATGTTGTCCGCATAATAACTCTCTAAAGAAAGCCTTGTCCAAAGTCTATCGGGATTTGCATAATCCCAACAGGCACGATCATGCTATGTGTATTATTTGGAGAAAATGTGCCGATATACTAATCATTAATGTGTAAGTAGTCAAACCAGGAGGGGGAAGGGCAAACTTTATTTGTTTTGCATAAATGAGGCACGAAGTCCCCAGGTTCGGCATGGTCCGAAGTATCTCACCTCTATTTCTAGACTGGTGGGAAAATCTCTCGCCAAGTGACAAAAACCATGTGAAAAGAGTACTCGAAACTTTACCTTCTTTGCTAGACATTCAGCCAAACAATGTACTAATCTGTTACACCCTATATTTTTTGTACGTAAAACTGCGTCGTGAGCAAACTAGTGTAGGACCCAAAAAAACAAAAAAAAGAAAAAAAAAGGAGATCATCTTTGAAAATATATAAAGCAATTTAATCATGTTACCTCGGAAGTTACAAATATTGAATATCATGAACAACAAGTACAAAGAGGGTTGAAAGGTTTAGAAGCTAAAGGAATTGAAGAAAATAATGTTTCGTCGAAAGCCGACAAATTGGGAATGTTATAGCATGTACTTTTGGGATGAGACCAGGGTGTTTTACATGATAAGGAGGTTATGTTACGAGTTATGTTATTCGTATGATAGTCGTATGTTATGTTTTGAAGTCAAGCGAGTGGTGGAACAAAAGTCGATGAAAGTCATCACAAGTTACGTTCATATATTTTACTGAAACTTTGGGTCAAATGTAACTTCTATTTTCTCCCAATATACTTAGAGTTATGGAGTGTTCCAACCATCAAATTACATATATATGAGTCTACTTTCCAACGCATTAGACCGTTTGTCAATACGATATCTGAGTAGAGAGATATG
>AWOL01S0080825.1:10729-21880 GCA_000715115.1 Nicotiana otophora | reverse complement strand
CGCCTAAAATCAGGGCAGTCTAGCTGTACGCGC
Organism: Nicotiana otophora; assembly: GCA_000715115.1. Taxonomy (NCBI): domain Eukaryota; kingdom Viridiplantae; phylum Streptophyta; class Magnoliopsida; order Solanales; family Solanaceae; genus Nicotiana; species Nicotiana otophora. Next base: position 21,847 of record AWOL01S0080825.1, on the reverse strand, counting down.
ATGTATTCACATGTATTCGCGCTGCTGTATTCATGAATGCAGCAGCAAAAAACGCATAGNTTTTCCCAGGCAGCTGTAACCGGCTTATAGTGAGCAATCATTCAGTTCTCGGCCCTTATGTAATGCCAAATGCAAGAGATGCACAAACACCTTCGTGTACAAAAACATCATATATTGCATACTCTTTTATTCAGCTAACCATGTGAACTATACTGTAGACAAGTTTTGTTCAAAATTATACAGAGCAAAATGCATAGTAGTGTCACCACATGAAGCTCGCCTGAAGCTTAACAAGAAAGCTAATACCAGTTTTTTGCTTGATAATCAAGAACTGCATTCAGTGCACAACAGAATACTGCGACAATAGAGATAAAACATAACCAGTTTTATCTGTTAAATGAATATACACACTAATGAACAAACAACTAGGCAATGATTTAAAAAATATTACGACCTTCTCCGAGATTGAGTAATCTTCTACTTTGCCTCTTCAAATGTATCTTCATATTGCTGAAGAATGATAATCATAATTCAAACTCGTCTTCAAGCTTGAGTGCCTCCGAAGCAGCTTCTTCCTCCTCGTCATCAATTGCGAAATATGGATTGTGCGCCTTAGGCCTGAAGTTATACCCCGTAAAGACATAGAAAGCAAGTGTTGCCGCTTCAGCTGCCACCACACTAGTCCACTGATACCGATAGGAGGTAATGGTCTCCAAAGCATAAACCACAACCCTTGTGAAGTATATGTAACATATCACAATAACATAGTACTGTCTGAATAATGTCAACTTCATCAAATTCACAGCCGCTTTACCATCAGTCTTAGCTGCCTCCCGCAAGTTCTTAATAGACCACACGATAGGAAATAATACAGCACAGCAACACACAATATCAACAAGTAAGAAAACCTGCTTCCATGTGTATGAATTTTCACTAAAAGGGCCAGTTTCATCAATGACAACCTGTGCAAGATTGGCCACAACTTGCAAAGGAATAACAATCATCAAAACCTTCTTTTCTTTATCTTGCAAGTAAGGCTTCAAAAATGACCAACCAGTTCCAATCAAAACTATCAAAGTAAATAGTGTAATACCCTTCAAGAAGCTAAATATATAAAACAAAACATCCCACCCATGAGCAGTACCAGTCTTCTTAATATACGATTTATCCTCAGCTTCACACACTAAGTTCAATGCTTTCAAGATCACAACAGCAAGCATAAAGAAATGAATTCCATAAACAGATAGGCGTTTTTTGTAAAGGGTAAGAACCCAAAATGCCCCCATTAACACATAGACTATAAAAAACAAGAAATAAATCATTGGAAGAGCAGTCTTGCCTGCAGACAGAAAATCAAGCTGCCCACTTTTTGGGTTGAAATTGTACATAACTGAGTGAACATTCATGGAAATTACCAAATTGGGCATGCAATTGGCGAAAACAAGAGTGAATTGATTCGCATCAGAGACACTGAAAGAAGTTGTGAATTGACGAGCAGAGGGCTGCAACTTGTCAAAAGTGAAAACCCTTTTAACGAGATTTGAATGGAGAGTGCATTGAATTTCACCATCTTGGAGTTGTTCAAGAACGTGTTGCCAAGCTTCATTGGTGACGAGGAAGAAACCCAATTCGGAGGGAACGGGTTCGGGTCCGGATTTCGGGTTGGAGAAGGAGATGTCGGTGATGGTGAGGTTGAGACGGCCGAAATGGGTGAACCCAAATTCGTCAAAGGGTATGGTGGGACGAGAATCGGATCGGATCTGAGTAGATCGGATCTCTGCTAAGACAGTGGCAATTAAGACAGTAAAGACTATAGAGAAAAGGGAAGATTTGTACAGAGCAGCCATGTTTTTTATTTTAGTACGAGAGAAATGTTTTGGAGTTGAGTTTGGGTTTTTTAGATTTTAAAGAATTGAAGAAAGTCGATGAAGGAGAATTGTCAGCTGAAGTGAAAGCTTTGCTTGCTGGTTAAGATGGTTGACTGAGAGAACGATCATCGACTTTTCTGAGTATTCGAGGTACTAAATTCTAGATCCATGTTTTGGACTTCGTAACGTGTACATTCTCTTTCTAAATTAACTTCTAAAGCTTAATTAGACTTCACAAGTGAAGTGTTAGTCCAACGAGTTGGGCCAAAATCTTCGGTTGGGGTTAAAACATAATGGACTGGGCTAGAATAAGTCACAGTCAGTTTCTTCCTAGCCTTCTCAATGCTCTTAGCATCTTAAGTCTGATTATTGTACTACAACTTTGAATTAAGGACGAGCTGAGCTGTTGTTGATTTTTGTTGGGATTTTTACCGAATTTGAAAGTTCACAGTCTTTTCTCAATTCAGAAACTTGTTATCATTGACGCAGCAACTCTTATTCAGACAAACTACATTAACCAAAAATTCATAACTGCAGATGTTTCTAATTTTCTCTATCCACTAAGTTCGAGGATACATGCTGGAGGAAAAAGTGTCAAATGAAGCTGGTCTTAAGGGGTGGAATTAGTAGAGGTCATTTGGATCATGGACTAATTTATATGTCGTGAATAATAATATGGAGATTGTTACCCAAAAATGTCCTATTTTAAAAGCTTTTTTTCTTTAGTTAATTTTATCATTTTTTTGGCTAATACATATATTGTTATTCTATATTCTATCCCGCATAAAATACTACGGTATATATTCCTCTATTAACTTATTACATAATCTATGCAAGACTCGCCTATACAAAAAATCAAAGGTCCCTGAATGATAAGAATGTTGGGTTTGTAAATCATTGTCATGCTTTTGCTTATTGTGCATGGCGTATATATGGTATTCCTTCTGATTGGAGAATTTTCCCATGGAGATAAGAAGTTTAGGTTGTCGATCGCAGGTTGTGTGTCGGTTAAGAACGACCTGCAGTCACTTAATTAGTAGTCCTAGTCTCGCAAACATGTTCACGGGCCCAAACTCATAGCGTGCACGGATCTCAAGAACCTGGTGCATTATACAAAAAGGAATTTCAGAAAACACTATTATTTAGTTGCTATTAATTTCTTATAGCTACCATATACATAATTGCTTCCTATAGCTACTATTCAATTGTTACGGCAGTGTATTCGTTGTCTCGCGCAACAGCAAAAAGCGTGTAGAAATCAGGGCAATCGAGCTGTACACGCATGTATTCACATGTATTCGCATCATGTATTCATGAATACAGCAGAAAAAAGCGCCTAAAATCAGGGCAGTCTAGCTGTACGCGCATGTATTCACATGTATTCGCGCTGCTGTATTCATGAATGCAGCAGCAAAAAACGCATAGAATCAGGGCAGTCCAGCTATACGCACATGTATTCACATGTATTCGCACAATGTATTCATGAATACAGTAACGACAATCACCTTAAAAATGGTATGTCCAGCTGTCTAATAACGAAAATAGTATCAATTAGCATGATACACTCCTAATATAACTCAACAAAATCAATTCTAACATGCCTCATTATCAACCCAATTAATTAGAATGATTTTTCAATTGTATATAACTTTTGTATTCAATGTGTTTCAATACTTTTTTTTTACTCTTGCATTCATTAGATTCAATGTTTGTATTTTGTATTCGCTATTTTATATTTGGTGTATTCGAATGTATTTGTATTAACAGTATTTTAGTTATTCCTAATACATGTTATTACTGTTGTATTTAGTATATTTCATTGGTTGTATTCACTCTATTTCTATTTGTATTAAGTTTTATTTTACTGTATTTTAAAATTAAATGTATTCACTGTTTATATTTTGTTCTATTTTAATGTTTTTATTTAGTGTATTTCAATGTTTATATCTTGTATTCATGCATATTGTATGTACAGTATGCATGAATACAGGTGTATTAAGTTGTATTAAAAAAAATACAGACCTTCGAAATACATAAACACATGCAAGAAAAAATATATTTATACAAAAATATGATGTGTTTGAGTGAATATGTACAAAATACAATGTATTTGTATCATTGTATGTGACTAAATAGCAAAGAAGAGAAGAAAGTTCGTCGGAGATGGCATTTTCTGGCCAAGACTCCTTGTATCGCTTCACTACCTCTTGCATTACAATTTACAACACTTCCAATTCGACCGCTTCTTCCTTTTTTCTCTCTTACTTTCCGCGCCAAGAATCCCTCTTTCTCTTCGATCTCTCCGTCGCCCAAGGTATCTCCGCTTCCTTTTTTTGATTATAGGTTTACTTTCATGTTTCTGATTTTGAGATTTTTAGGCTTTTTTTCATGATTAGTTTCTCTTTCGTGTATCTATGATTCGACCTATTCTGCTCGAAGAGAGAGAGAGAGAGAGGGAGAGAGAGAAAAAAAATTCTGAGAGAGAATCGTGTGTTAATTGAAAGAAAGAGAGGAAAAACATAAATGTTTACCCGAAAAACAGTACAGTTGAATTTGTTCGTAATTTCTAGACAAGTGAATTAATTTGATCTAAAAAGTAATGAAATGACTGATGAAATATAAAATACTTATCCTTAGAATGTAGATAAAACAGCAGAGCTAATGAGTTCGGGAACAAGGTTTCCGGGCACAACAATGATGAGATCAAAAGCGAGATACTAAACTTGTATTAAAATGTTGTATAGAATATAGTGTAAGTTAGCCAGAAAATTTCCTCCCTACAATGATAACTGAGTTCTCTATTTATAGTTATGTCTAGGAAAAGAAGTCCTAGGATCATGTCCTTCGTTAATGTCAATTATGAGGGCTATTGATGAAGATATAACGTTAGACATAAATGCCAAATTTTTTGTAACGGGCCATCATCCTTAATGCTGCAAAATATTCTGTATTAAATGTTACCGGGCGCAAAGCATTTACTACTCCTTTTATGATCTTTATTCCTTCCGGTGACAAGCGGAATAGCTATGTTTGGTGGCCACCTCCATCTTATGTTCCACGTGTCCTTCCTTTAAGCGACCACGTGTCATGTCGTATTTTTTCCTTTACAGATAGTCCCCCTGCTATACGGTAACATAACCTTGGGTTACAGGAAAGTTGGTAGAAACATTCTTTTGGCGGAAATTACTATAATTCTTTTTGAAGGCCACTGGCGATTGATTAGATGCCTGTCTCTCTGCATTTAATGCCCCGAACACGTGTCTTCCCATGATTTGGCACACCTTTTTCCGATTATCGAGGAAATCCTAGCCAAGGATTTAGCCGCCAAAACTTTTACTTATACGTATCAACTCCCCCCTTGCATTCCAACTTCTTTCATCTCATTCCGCCTACTGAGTCTTCATCTTCTTCAAACAAAAACCCTTTCTCTTTTTCGATGGCTTCCTCCTCAAAACGCACTGGTTCTTTGAAAGGAAAAAACAAAACCGACGACTTTGTCGCTCCAACCGTAGATTCCATCATACCAAAAAGACTCAATACCGCAAAGGATTTTGAAGAGAAATTCCCTTCTGGTAACCCTCGTACATGGGTTGTTAGCAGGTACCCTTCTTTCATTCATCCTTCTAGTATTCCCGCTGTGAAGAAAGATTGTCGTTGCCACGAATTGGATATCATTGCTCCTGATCTATCGGAGTGAGTTACCCTTCCCAAGGAAGGTTTTGCATACTTGTACACGTATCCCTTTACTTTGGGTGCATTTTCTTTGAGTGGAGAGCTTGATTATGTGATTGCGGAATTATACCTTCGCTACCAAGTGTGCTTGGCATATGTAAGCCCTTTAGTATGTAAGACCGTTGCCTGCCTTCGATGCCTATGTCAGGAAACTGAGGAAGAGCTATCATTAGCTCATATGATGAACCTTTGCTCCCCCAAGATTTTTTGGGGAGTTATGATAAACCTCTGCAAATGTAGCCACCATGCTCTGTTGACTAGAATGGAAGATGACAACGACCGTGGGTGGACGGAATGGTTTGTTGCAACTGCCACTAGTAACATCATTTCGTCAACGGCATCATCATTTCCTAGCGCTTGGAATCATACTCGCAAGATTTCTTTTTAATATATTTTCTCTTACTAAATATCCTTTCATGCATGTATTGGTCCTTCAACCTTCGTATGTTACAGCGACTCGATGGATCCCACCGGTGGTAGAAGGCCTGGGCTGGTGGGTTCAGAAGATCTTGGATGTTACGATGCCCGAGACTCGTTTATGGAAAGAACTGGCCCTTAAGTACGAGTGGAGGGCCAAAAGCACGGTAATTTGAACTTAACTCGCTTCCATCTTTCTATGCTTTGCATATCTATTGAACCCTTCTGACTTGTTTATGAAATTAGGTCTACATGCGGGCTCTGTTACTGTTCCTGAGGAGGATGTTTTGGTTGACCATGCTGCTGCGGCGAGACTGCTTCAGGAAGCACTTACTCAAACATGTATCTCTAGGCTTGCTTTGGGCACAAACGTTTCTTCACGGAGTCCCCGGTCAGAGAACAAACAACCAAAGAGAAGACGTTCCTCTGCGGTCGGGGGAAAGAATAAACAGGCGAAGACTGTTGTCCCCGAGCTATCTCTGATGGTGATGACGCATGGTCCTCCTTCCGGACCAGTTATAGACACTATGATAATTGATGATGATGAATAAGCTAGTGATGAGGTAGCTTCTCTTCATAGGAGGCGACAATCTTTATCATCTTAGCAAGATGCTTAACCTGTTGAAACAGTCATACCAACCGAGGATGATGTCTCAGCACTTTGGGGAGAATTTGATTTAGTAGATAATGCCAACTCCCGTTCTCGGGCCCCAATTGTTGTGCTCGGTACTGCGAGGCGGAGTACCGGGTCCTTGTCGTGTTCGGTTGGCAAGCACCCAACATCCAATGCTGCTTTTGACGCAATTGTTTATCATTCTTCTACCCCATCAGCTTCATCACCACCTTCTCCAACACCAGCAACTGCTAGATCACTTCTATCTTTATCCATTCTTCCACTAGCATCATCATCTCCATCGGCCATACCTGGCCATGAAGAAGGTATCCCTCCTCCACATCATCTCAAAATTATGTTGCCGCTTCTGAAGATCCTCAAAGGAGAAGGAATGTTACTTTTTCGGTCTCTACCGGGTGCAATCTTCTTTCCCGACCAGTGGACTTGCTAACTATCTGAAGCCTTTGACTTCAGAGAAGGATTGATAAAAGATTCAGACACTCTCGGGAGAGTGTTTGTTGGGCAATGTTATGCATAACGCCGCAGCGGTACGTTTCTTTCTTCCTCTATTATTTCCCCTACTTTTCACCAAGGCCGATGTTTTGGAAGCTCGTTTGCAACAAAGCAAGCAAGAAGTGATAACTCTCAGCCAAGAAGTTGGCCCGCTGAGGGTTAGATTTGATGAAGCCAAGGCTAAATAGGCTGAAGTCCAGGACGCCATTCTTGTTGCGACCAAGTGCGAGGCTGCCTCCACTGAAAGAGTGATTAATTTGGAAGCAACCTTAAACTCCAAAAGCGAAACGCTTGCTGCTGTGGTGGCGAAACATGCCCAGTTGGAAGAGAAGTACAGGAAAACTATCGAGCATAATAGGCTCTGTAGTTCAACTGTCCGTGAGCTCGATATTAGTCTCATATCTACTAGGTTCACCCGGGAAAACCTTTCTGCCGAAATTACTCAACTGAAAAAAGAACTCAAGCGCCGAGCGACTTCCCTCATTGTTGAAAAAACTTATTCCATATATAGCATGAGGAGAAAAACCTTGGAAGAGGCCAAGACTAATATAATTGACATTGATGCCGAAATTTCTAAGGCCCGAGAGCTTGAGTTGTCTACAAATAATGGACTCCCTACGCAGTCTAACGCTTAAGGTTCTTCTGATTCTGATTCTGAGTTTTGGAAAACTGAAGAGGGATCGGAAGGTGATGATGCCAAAGACCAAGCTGGGGAAATCATTGAGCCATCGGCGGAACCAACTCCCGGGGATGCGAATACTTCTCTTCCTCCTTATTTTGGAGACTCTGCAGCTTAGCTTTTTCTTTCTTTTTCTATTTTATACCTTTATCACTCTGATGTTGTAACGACCTGGCTGACTGTTTTGAGAGTATTATCCATGAACCCCTATTTACTGCTCTCTCTATTTTATTTTGTGGTTACGTAACTTGCCGGGAGGATTTATGTTTGGTTTCGGAGTGAAATGGGACACATAGTCCCTAAAATAGAAGTTTAAGTTCTAAGTATTGATTGTAGTTTGAAGTATATGAAGATGACCTCAAAATGGAGTTTTGACTATTCCAATAGCTCCGTATGGTAATTTTGGTCTTAGGAGCATGTTCGGATGTTGAATTGGAGGTCCGTAAGTCATTTTAGCGTCAATTGGCAAAATTTCAAAATTTGATGAATTTTTGGAAAGTTTGACCGGGAGTGAACTTTTTGATATTGGGGTCGGATTCCGATTCCGGAGGTTGGAGTAGGTCCGTAATGTCAGTTATGACTTGTGTGCAAAATTTTAGGTCAATTGGACTTGATTTGATAGGTTTCGGCGTCGGATGTAGAAGTTTGAAGTTTAAGGTTCATTAGGCTCGAATTGATGCGTAATTTATATGTTTAGCGTTGTTTGATGTGATTTAAGGGCTCGACTAAGTTCGTATGATATTATAGGATAGGATATTATAGGACTTATTAGTGTATTTTGTTAAGGTCCCGAGGGCTCGGGTATATTTCGGGTGAGTTTTGAACGAGTTTGGGCATTTCGGCACTTTGATGATGTCCTATAGCAGTTGAAGTGCGGAGTGCACATTTTGGAGTGCGGATGTGCGGCCGCAAACTCCCAAAGTGCGGAGGCAATGGAAAATGTACGGAATGCAGTTGAAGATGTGCGGATCGTAGAAATCCTCATGCGGCCGCAGAAAGGAGATTCTGTAGATTCGATGGTCTGACTTCAGAAGCTTATATCTTTTAATATTCAAGGAATTTGGAGATGACCCAAAAATGAAATTGTAGCCCTTTGAGTCTAGTATTCAGAAATGTAAACTATTAATCATTTAGGCATTTGTATAGAAAGTTATGGTCAATTTACTAAAGCCTGAAAGTATAGATGATGCTGAATTGTGACCACACAATTTGGATTACGGCCATAGAGACCTTAAATGTGCGGACCGCACAAAAAAAGTGCGGTCAGCACATTGGGAGATCAGATTGGTATCATATAAATGAAAGTTTCATCTCATTTTTTATTTTTGGACTTTGGGAGCTCGGTTTGTGGCGACCTTTCGTGGGGTTTTCAAGAAATTCATCGAGGTAAGTGATTCTAACTCGGATTTGGTCAATATACATGAAGATATCATTATTTTCATCATTTAATTAGTATTTTGAGATGAAAATTTGGGAAAAATTGTAGAAATTTTATTAAACGAATTTTGGAGATTTGGATGTCGATTCGGAGTTGGATTTGAGTGAAACTAGTATGATTGGACTCGTGGTCGAATGTGTGTTCGTAATTTGTGACTTTTATCCGATTTCGAAATATGGGCCCGAGTCGACTTTTTGGGTCAAATTTTTAATTCTTTGCTAAAGTCGTAGTTTCATTATTTAGATTAGTTTCTTGTAGTTATATTTATAGTATGAAATTATTTTGGCTAGATTCGAGCCGATTGGAGTTGGAAAATCGAGGGAAAGGCAAACTACTTGACTGATTGAGCGAGATTTGAGGTAAGTGTCTTGTATAATCTTGTGTGTGGGAAATTCTCTTTAGGATTTGGTATTGATATGATAATTGTGATGTGTTGAAAGTCGTGTACGCGAGGTGATGAGTGTGTATACGGGCTAAATGTGGAAAAATCTAATTTTAAATTGTATAGATCTCTGTTACATATTAATTAAATTATTTTATTCGGTTATATTCATCATCATTGGTCTATTTTTACATTTTAAATTTGCCTTACCTTTTCCTGCTAATTTCTTTACCTGTTTAGTTGAAGCTTTGTTTCTTTTATTCTGTGTTCATTATTTGAAGGTTAAATTTCTTAATTGAATTATTATTAAAGTGAAGTATTTGACATTAAAAATTCGGTATTGAGGCAAAATGTTAAATTTGTAATTTTTTTGAGTTATTCACTCCCGAATATTTTGTGACATGTTTTGTTCATTTTGATTGAGTCGTGAGCTCCTTATTGTAGAAAATAATATTGTTGTTGATTTATTTTGGCAAGTTGTAATATTTGGGCACTTGAGGTACAAATTGTGATATATTATGATATTGATGCCATGCGGTGGTATAAGGTCTGGGTGTTGAAGCGCATGCGGTGAGATAAGGGTGACTTGATATGCGTGGCTAGTAGGGGAACTACTAGAAGCCATGCGGTCTGATAAGTGTAGCTAAAACGCGGGATGTTATTTCGAAAAAAAATAATTTCTTTAAAATTAAATATAAAAGCTCCTGCGGTGATAAAAGGAAAAGAATTATTGTGAATTTATTTATGATTTGGGACTACGAGGTGGTACCTCGGGAGTGCCTTTGTTGATATTTCTCTATGGCTGCACTTGCTTTTGGTTATTTTGTGTTTTCCTTAAATATGAAAATTCCTGTTTTCCTTCCGCGAGGTATTATTTGCCCTTATTCTGTGTAGTTAAATTGTGACATACTCCTTACATAATTCATTCCCATTGTCATTATTATTATTATATTTTTAAACTTTTCACCCTGTCTTTTATTATTTCTAGTAGGGCCTGACCTGACCTCGTCACTACTCTACCGAAGTTAGGCTTGGCACTTACTGGGTACCGTTGTGGTGTACTCATACTACGCTTCTCCACATCTTTTTGTGCAGATCCAGGTACTTCCTATCAGACCAGATATCAGTGAGCTAGCCATACGCGGAGACTTCAGGGTATATCTGCCAGTGTCCGCAGACCTCGGAGTCCCCCTCTATCCTTATTATGTTATTCTCCTTATTCTCGTTAGACTCTGATGCATAAAGACACTTAGTATTTATCTTAGAAGCTTGTGACTTATTTCTACAGGGTTTTGGGAGTTGTAACTATTTTGAATTGCAGTTGTTATTTATTTCATATGTTGAGATTTGAGTTTCAGTTTTAGATTCTGTTATTCCGCATAATAGATAGGCTTACCTAGTCTTAGAGACTAGGTGTCATCACGACATTCTACAGAGGGAATTTGGGGTCGTGACAAGTTGGTATCAGAGCTCTAG